>JAKCPB010001518.1:0-180796 GCA_021442155.1 Cymbidium sinense | reverse complement strand
ACTAAAAGAAAACTAAAAAAATAAAATTAAACTAAATAAATAAAAAACTAAATGAAAAATAAAAATAAAAGAAGCTTAAAATAAAATAAAATAAAAGCTAAATAAAAATCTAAACCCAAAAAATAAACCTAAAAATAAATAAAAAATAAAACCTAAACCCTAAACTAAAAAAAACCTAAACCTCAAATAAACAAACTAAAATAAACTTAAACCTAAACTAAAATAAATAAAACCAAAACTAAAATAAATAAACACTAAACTAAATAAAATAACATAAACTAAAATTAAACCTAATCTTAAACTAAAAAATAAAACCTAAAATTAACCTAAAATATAACCCTAAAGCCTAAAACTAAATGAAAAATTAAAAAATAATTCCTAAACCTAAAAAAATAAAAAAAACTAAAATATCAAAATAAACTGAATCCTAATCCTAAAAAAAACTAAAATAAAAAACCTAAACTAAAATAAATAAACATAAAATAAATAAATTAAATAAAAAAATAAATAAACTTAAATAAAAGAAAATAAAATAAAACTAAAATAAATAATAAATAAATAAACCTAAACTTAAGGTTTACTACGTTTAAAAAATTAACCAAAACCCTAAAAACTAAACCTGCCCTAAATCCTACCCTCTAACTCCACTAAACCCTAACTAATAAACCCAAAACTCACTTACACCTAAAAAAACCCTAAATCTAAACTCTAAACTCCCAAACCCTAAACCCTAAAAAACTAAACCCTAATCAACCTTAAACTAAACCCAACAAACTAAATATGAAAACCCTAAACCCTAAAGCCTACACTATCCTAAACAAATCCTAAACCTAACCCTAAACCCTAAACCCTAAAATGCTAAACCCTAAACTTAAACTAAACCTAAAATCTAAACTAAATAAAACCTAAAAAAATAAATAAATAAACTTAAACCTAAATAAAATAAACACATAAACTAAAACTTAAACCTTAAATTTTAAATAAAATAAAATATAAATTAAAAATATAATAAAATAAAATAAAGAAAAACATAAACTAAACTATGAAATAAAATAAGCCTAAGAATTAAAAAGCTAAATAAAATAAAAACTAAACATAAAATAAAAATAAAATAAACCTAAAATAAAAACTAAATAAAAACCTAAACTTAAAAATAAAACCTAAAAATAAATATAAAATAAAATCTAAACCCTAAACTAAAAAAAATTAAACCTCAAATGAAAATAAAAAAAAAAATAAACCTAAACCTAAGTTCAAATATAATAAACTATAATAATTAAAACCTAAACCTAAACTATAAATAAAATAAAATAAATTAAAATAAACCTAAACCTAAACTAAAAAATAAAACTAAAAATAAACTTAAAATAAAACCTAAAACCTAAAGCTAAAAAAAGAAAATAAAAAAACCTAAATGTAAACCTAAAAAAAAAAAAAAAAAAAAAAATAAATAAAAAATAAAATAAAAATAAACTCAACTAAAAAATATACTTAAACCTAAAGAAAAAATAAAAACCTAAAATGTAAACCTAAAATAAAATAAAATAAACCTAAACCTAAAATAAAAATAAAACCTAAACTAAAAAATAAAATAAAAAATAAATCTCAATAAAAAAATAAATTTAAACATTAACCTAAACCTAAAAAATAAACTAAAATAAAAAAACCTAAAGTAAAATAAACAAATCCAAAATAAATAAACTAAATTAAATAAAAATAAAAAATAAACTTAAATAAAAATATAAAATAAAATAAACTAAAATAAATAAAATATAAACTAAATAAACCTAAACCTACTGGTTTACATAATTAAAAAACCCCCTAAACCCTAAACCCTAAAAAAATAAACCCTAAACCTAAACTCTAAACCCAAACCAAAAAAAAAACCCTAACCTAACACCAAACCCCTAAACCTAAAGCATAAACCCTAAACCTTAAACCCAAACCTAAATGCTAAAAACACAACCTAAACTACCATAAACCCTAAACCCTAAACCCCAAACCCTAAACCCTAATACCCAAACCCTAAACTTAAACCTAAAGTGTCTAAATAAATTAAAAAAAATCCTAAAACCTAATAAACTTAAAACTAAACCTAAACCCTAAGAATGGAAAACATTGATGGTAGGAACATCACCGTCCACTAGGCTCAGTCTAGATCTGGTGGTGGAGGCGAAGGCGGAGGCGGGAGTTATCACAATGGTGGTGGTGGATCTAGAGGGCTAGTGGATATGGAGGTGGTGGTCAGCGCAGTGGTGGTTATGGTGGTAGGAGGAATGACAGAGGTTATAGCCATGGTTGTGGCAAAGGGAAAGATTGTAAATATGATGGATCCAACTCGAGAGGGTGGTTATGATGGAAACTAGAGGGAAGAAGACGATCCGATCTGCTTATGGAACTATGTCTTTAGAGTAGAGAGAGTTCTAGTTTTTTAGCGCATTTGATTTGCTCTATGCATGCTCATTTTTTATCTATGTTATCTCTTGTGTCTTTGAGAACTTGGTGTTTTATGAGATTGATGAAATCAAAAAGAAGAAATGTTGATTCTGAATTTATTATCTTTTAAAAAAAACCAAAATCCCTAAAACCCAAACTAAAGCCTGAACCCTAAACCTAAAACCTAAACCCTAAACCCTAAACCCTAAAAATAATAAAAATAAAAAATAAAAAAACCCTAACACAAATGCTAAACCCTTAATCCTTAAACCCTAAACCTATAACCCTAAACCCTAAACCCTAAACCCTAAACCCTAAACCCTAAAACCCTAAACCCTAAACCTTAATAATAAACTAATAAAACACTAAACTAAACTAATTAAAACTAAAACTAATAAAATAATAAACAAACAAATAATAAACTAAAATAAAACTAATAAAAACTAAGTAAACTAAATAAATAATAATTAATAAACTAATAATAATAATTAACTAACTAATTAACAAACTAATAACTAAATTAAACATAAATAAAAACCCCAACCAACTAAATAAACTAAACTAATAAAACTAATAAAACTAAACTAAACCTAAATATTAACTAAAACTAAACTAATAAACTAACTAAATTAAACTAATAAATAACTAATAATAATAACTAATTAATAAACCTAAACCATAAACATAACTAACTAATAAATAACTAACTAATAAAAGAACTAAACCCAATAACTAAACTAATAATAACTAAACTAACTAAACTAAAACTAATAACTAGCAAACTAAAACTAATAAACTAACTAAATAATTAATAAATAACTAATAATAATAACTAACTAATAATTAAAACTAATAACTAAATTAAACTAATAAACTAATAAACTAACCAAATAATAAAGTAAAATAATAATAAAAAAACTAATAATAAAATGAAAAAACTAATAAACTAAACTGAACTAATAACAACTAACACTAAACTAATAAACTAATAATAATAATAATAATAAACTAATAATAAACTAAATAATAAATAAAACTAAATTAATATGAAATCTAATAATAATAAATAAACCAAGAATAAACTAATAATAATAATAAACTAATAAAACTAACTAATAATAAACTAATAAATAATAATAATAATAAATAAACTAAAGTAAAAAACTAATATACCTAAAAAAACACTAAATAATAATAAAATTAATAACATAAAAAAAACTAAACTAAACTAATAATAATAATAAACTAAATAATAAATAAATAAAACTAAACTAAACTAAATACTAAACTAACTAATCTAATAAAACTAATAATAATTAAGTAATAATAATAAACTAAGAATAACTAAACTAACTAAATAAATAACTAATAACTAAACTAAAACTAATAAAATAATAATAAAACTATAATAATAATAATAATAATAATAAATAATAATAATAATAATAATAATAATAATAATAACTAAATAAACTTAAACTAAACCCTAAACCTAAATTAATAAAGTAATAATAATAAAACTAATAATAATAAACTAAACTAAAGTAAAATGATAACTAAAATAAATAATAATAATAACTAAAATAATAACTAAAAACTAATAAACTAATAATAAAACTAAACTAAAACTAATAACTAACTAATAAAACTTAATAAATCAATATTAAACTAAAACATAATAATAAACTAATAAAAAAAAAACTAATAATAACTAATTAATAACCTAAATTAATATAATAAACTAATAAACTAATAAACAAACTAACTAATAAAACTAAACTAATTAATAAATAAACCTAAACCCTAATAATAAACACTAAAACTAAACTAATAAACTAATAATAATAAATAACTAAATAACTAACTAAAACTAAACCCTAATCTAAACTATTAAACCATGAGAAAACTAAAATAAATAAACATAATAATAACTAAACTAATAAACTAACTAATAACTAATGATTAATAATAAAACACATAAAAAAAATTAATAATAACTAAATAATAATAATCTAATAAATTAATAACTAAATAAAACAAAACTAATAAACTAACTAAATAACTAAAGTAATAAACCTAATAAATACTAATAATAATAATAATAATAATAATAATAATAATAATATAATAATAATAATAATAATAATAATAATAATAATAATAATAATAATAATAATAATAATACTAATAATAATAATAACTAATAATTAACTAAAGTAATAAACTAATAATAATAAAAATAATAATAAACTAACTAATAAATAACTAAATAACTAAACCCTATACCCTAACTAAATAAATAAACTAAATAATAGTAATAAAACTAATAATAATAAACATAAACTAAAGAAAAAAACTAAACTAAATAAACTAATAATAAACCAACTAACCAAATTAAATATAATAATAAATAATTAATAAATCTAAACCATAAACCAAACTAAAAAACTAATAATAATAAACTAATAAACTAAAAAACTAAACTAATAAAAATAATAAAATAAATGAATAAATTAATTTATAAACTAACAAAACTAAACTAATAAAACTAAACCACTAGCTAAAACTAACTAAAACCTAAATAATAATAAAATCATAAACTAATAATAATAACTAACTAAACTAAATAAATAAATAACTAACTAATAATAACTAATAAATAATAAATAAAATTAAACCCCCATAAAAAACTAACTAAATAAACTAACTAAATAAACTAATAAACTAAACCTAAACCCTAAACTAACCTAAAATAATAATAACTAAAACTAAAACTAATAAAACTAAACTTACAACCTAACTAAAACTAAACTAACTAAACTAAACATAAAACTAATAATAAATAATAATAACCAACTAATAAACCAAATAACAATAATAAACACTAAACCTAAAACCTAAACCCTAAAACTAAACTAAACCCTATTATTGGGCAATTTAGATCCTTCACATTCTTGGTGAGTTTTTTTGAGCTTTCTCTCGGATTCCTAGATTTTGGCCTTGGGCCAATCTCAACCTATTCTTGTCAGTCGTGACTCATGGCATGACTTCTTCAAATCCATGGGATAAATCCCATGTGCCGATGGATCCGGGCATTAGATTTTTTGGGTAATCCTACTTCTAAATTACTTGCTCTTAAATCTTTCAAAAGGTTTTTTGGTAAGAATTCTTCCATCGAGCCTCCATTGAATTTGTTTCATACAAATTTTAAAGGTACTCCAACAATCATGATTTCAGATGAGGATATTGAAAGATTAGCATAGGCTTTTGCTTTTTATTTGATTGGAAAGTTTTCATTTAAACAGCCAAAGATGAGAGATATTCATTCTTTTTTCATAGCTTAAATTTTTCTAGTTCTTTTTTTATTACTCTGATTGATGCAAGGCATGTTCTGATTAAACTTTCTAATGACCTTGATTATCAAAGAATTTTTTCTAGGCATTCTTACTTTGTTTTTAATTTTCAAATGCATATTCTAAAATAAACACCTATGTTTGATGTTAATGAAGAGTCTCTTATTGTCCCCATTTGGATTTATTTACCTAACTCATGGATTCATCTATTTAATCATCATATTCTTTATGCTATTGGGTTGATTTTTGGTTGGCCTTTGCAAGTTAATCACGCAAAAACTGCTTCTTCCAAACCATATGTTGATAGAATTCTTATAGAGATAGATATTACTAAAAGATATCCGAATCAAATTTGGTTCGGTTTGAAGAAATGCGATTATTTTTAGAAAGTTATTATTGAGAACTTTCCCATTTCTTGTAATCATTGTAAGATTCATAGGCATTAAATTTTTGAATGCTTTATTGCTCATCCCTCTCTTAGGAAGAAAATCACTAGTATGAATTCAATTGTTGAAAAAATTGATGATTCTCTCAAGTTGAATAAAGGAAAAATATGCTTTTCAAAATTTTGATGTTTTGCAAAACCAGATTTTTGAATCTTCTGAAAACGTTTTACCTATTAATGATTTGTCTAATGCGAAATGTAATTTTGATGTTTCTAAAAATGTTTTAACTAATAATCATGCTCTAAGTGTTTCTTTTGATGATTTTGTTAAAGGGAAGACTTTAGAGGTTGTGGTTAATGATTCTAATGGTTTGGATGTTGTGCATAAGTCCTTTCATGATGATGGTTCAAATATTATTGATGCTAACACCATTTCTTCCAATCAGTTGGATGTTATTTCTTTTCTCCTATGTCTACTTTAGGTCATGGGAAAGAGACTATTTTTTTTTCTTTGATTGAGAAATGGTGGTGAAAAGAATGTTCTTATTTCTAATATTTTAACTGGTCCTAACAATCTTGTTAATATTGGTGATCCTTCTTTTAAAAAATAAGATTTAGATACCTGTGACAATTCTTTCATTGTGAATAGTTCTATTTGATTCAAAATGATGGTTTTCTATGGCTACTAATTATGTTTAGAATTTTGGTAATATGCTATATGTTTCTAAGGGATTTGAATCTTATTTTAATCTCTTACATGAAGATTGTACTGAAAATCTGGATTCTTCTCTTGCTTCTTTTAAGAATGAAGATAGAGAGGATACTCTTGATTTTGTTGGAAGGTGAAAATATTGATAATTGTCTTCTTAATAAAGTTGTTTACTCCTTCTTTCACTTATGATTGTGAAATGCATACTATTTGATTTTCCTTTTTGTTGTGGATGATTACAATGCTCTTCTTTGAAATTGATAGCTGTTCATCCCCATGCCTTTATAATAATATTGATTCATTTTGGATGGAGATTTTTTGGAGAAAGGGCATGGTTATAAAACTATTTACAAGAAAAGAAAAAGTGTTCAGATTTATGCCCTCCTCACTTCGAGTGTTACTTCGCTTCTTGAATTAGTCTCTCCTGTCCTTGGGTGGTTTTTACTTTTGGTTGGTTTTTTTTCTATTGGTTGAGCTTTTGCTATGTGTTTTCTTGCTAGCTGGAGTATTGGCTTCTTGGCTAATTTTCCTCCTTTTGGCTTGGTGTTTTTAGCTTTATTTGCTTTGGTTTTTTTTGGTGCTCTTTGGCTAGTTGGTTTTGTGCTGGTGGCTTTGTTCCTATTGGCTTGCATTTCTTTGGTTGGTGCTTTTGCTCTCTTTGTTGGTGGTAGGTTGGGCTTTTTGTTACTAGCGTGTGGTTTTTCCATTGGTTGGCTATTTATCTAGCTATTTATTTTAGCTTTTGCTAGCCTTCTTCTTTTATCTATTGGTTGGTTTGATACTTTTTCTCTTTCTTAGGGTATTTTTCCTGGGTGCTCTCTTGTTTCGTTTATCTATTGGTTGTTTCCTTTCCTTTGGTTGGTGCCTTAGCCATTGGCTTAGTGCCTTGGTGGCTTTGGATTGGTGTTGTTGTGGGCTCTGTTGGCTTTGTCTTTGAGGGCACTTTTTGTATTTTCTTTGGGTCGTGAGCTTCTTTTCTCCCTCTTTTTTAAGAGGTGTTCATATTTGGTTTTGTTGGGATTGCCTTATGTTAATTTTATATGTTGCTCTCCTCTCTCTTTCTATTTCCATAGCTTCACTTTTTCTTTGGTTGGGTGGCTATTATGATAGGTTTGTAATTTTCTTTGGCTAGGATGGATATAATGATATGATGGATTTTTTCCTTAATATTTTTGGTGGTGGTGACTTTTCCTACTTGTAACCATTCTTTGAAGCTAGATACACCTAGGATTTTATGCCCATCATTATTGTGATTATCCTTCTTTCCTCATATCACGGGAGGTTTTTCTCTTTATGTTTTCTAATCTCCTTCTAGATTTCTTGCGGTTGCAGGTTCTCTTTTTTAGTAGGTCTCTTCTTCTTCTTGGAGGGAGCTAGAGTCTTACTAATGGTCTCTTTTTTCTTAGATGGTTGGAGTTGTCTTCAGTTGCAAGTTGGAAGTTTCCTTTTCTTATGGATCTTTGTCTCTTTGGAGGTTCTTTTTTGGAGCTGGATTCTTCCCCTTTCTATCTTTTGCTTAACTTTTAATTTTGTCTTTGTTTTTTTCTTTATTGCTTTGATATATTAGTTTAGGGATAAACTTTTAGATTTTCCTTTAGCTCATTTGAGCAGTTGTTTTTTTTTGAGTTTAGTCTCTAATATGGTCTTCTTATTTCTAGCATTATTTCCTTTTAGTTAAAAAAAGAACCCTAAACCCAAAACCCTAAAAACCCTAAACCTAAACCTAAACTACCCTAAACCTAAATCCTAAACCCCCTAAACCCTAAAACCCTAAACCCTAAACCCTAAACCCTAAACCCTAAACCCTAAAAACCTAAAAAACCTAAACCTAAACTAAATAAAACCTAAAAATAAAATAAATCAAAAAACCTAAATAAAATAAAATAAAAACCTACACTAAAACCTAAACCTAAACCTAAAATAAAATTAAATAAAAAAGAAAAATAAACTAAAATAAAATAAATAAAAAACTAAACTGAACTAAAAAATAAAATTAACCTAAGAAAAAAATAAAAACTAAAAATAAAATGAAAATAAAATAAACCTATAATAAAATAAAATGAAAACTAAATAAAAACCTAAATCTAAAAAATAAACCTAAAAATAAATAAAAATTAAAACCTAAACCATAAACTAAAAAAAGTAAACCTAAAGTAAAAAATAAAATAAACTTAAACCTAAACTAAAATAAACTAAACTAAAATAAATAACCTAAAATAAACTAACTAAACCTAAACTAAATAAAATAAAATAAACTAAAAATAAACCTAAAAAATAAAATAAAAACCTAAACCTAAACCTAAAAAAAATAAAAAAAATAAAACTCAACTAAAATAAATAAACCTAAAAATAAACTAAGATAAAATCATAAACTAAAATAAATAAACCTAAATAAATAAACTAAAATAAATAAAATAAAACAAACCTAAATAAAAATAAAAAATAATATAAACTAAAAAATAAATAAAATAAACTAAATAAAATAAATAAACCTAAACCTACTTGTTTACTTAATTTAAAAAAAAACCTAAATCCTAAATCATAAACCCTAAACTCCAAACCCTAATCCCTAAAAATCCCTAAACCGTAAACCCTAAACCTTAAAAACTAAACCCTAAACCCTAAACTCTAAACCCTAAACCCTATACCCTAACCCTAAACCCAAAACCCTAAAAGCATAAATCCTAAAACCCTAAACCCTAAACCCTAAACCTTGGTTGAGCAATTTTTACAAAAGCTGATCTTAAAGAAGTCAATGAAGAGGTTGTGAAATACAAAGTTGGTGCTCCTACCCATGTTGGTCTTGTTGCACCTATTGATGTTGTGATTCCTCCAAGCAACACTAGTGTAGATCCTTCACAAACTTCTTTCTTTCAGGATCTCAACATCCCAACTAAGATCAACAAGGCTACTGTTGAAATTATCACCCCAGTTGAGCTGATTAAAAAAGGCAATAAGGTGGGATCCTCAAAGGCTACTCTCCTCACTAAGTTGGGGATTAGGCCATTTTCTTATGGCCTTGTTATCCGGTGTATGATGATGGTTTGGTGTTCAATCAGGTGCTTGACCTCGGAAGATGATCTCATCGAGAAGTTTTTTGGCCTTTCAATGATCACTTCTCTGTCACTGTCCCTCTCTTATCCCACCCTTGTGGCAGCGCCCCACATGTTCATCAATGCTTACAAGAATGTCCTCGATATCATGATTGCCACTGATTGCACATACCTGCATGCCGAGAAGGTTAAGGAGTATTTGAAGGATCTTAGTAAATTTGATGTGGTCTGCCTGCTTCACTACTCTACTTTGCTGCTATTGTAGTGGAAGAGAAGAAGGAAGAGCATCTTGAGAATCGATGATGATATGGGCTTACTTGTTCGACTAAGCTTTGTTGGCTTTCTATAAAACCAAATTTTATCATCTCAGGAGTTAAAACATTTTTTGAAATACAAGTTTTGTGAATTTTTTTTGCATTTTATTTTATCCTATTTTATTAGTTGTTAGAGGATAATGACTTCTTTGATTTGGTAATTTCTTATTTGTTATGGAATCATCTCGAGTTAAAAAAATATAAATAAAACCCTAAACCCTAAACTCTAATAGTAAACCTTAAACCCTAAACCCGTGAACCCAACCCAAATCCTAAACCTAAACCTAAAGTAACTAAATAAATTAAAAAAATAAACCTAAACCCTAAAACCTAATAAACCTAAACCTAAACCTAAACCCTAAGAATGGGAAGAACTTTGATGGTAGGAACATCACATCAAGCTCAATTTAGATGTGGTGGAGGCAAAGTGGAGGTGGCTGGAGGAAAAGTGGAGTATCAATGGTGTGGGGATGGATATGGAGGTGGTTAAAGTGGTGGTTATGGAGGTGGGAGGAGCAATGGAGGTTCTACAGTGGTGGAGGAGGGAGATAGGGGATATGATGGTGGGTCGCTACTAGAGAGGCGGTGGTTCTGATGGAGAAACTAAACACAACGATCGATCACCTTATGGAAATGTGTCTTTATAGTAGAGGGGGTAGTTATCTTGGTTTGATTTTTCTCTATGTGTCCTTATTTTTTATCTATGTCATCGCTTCTATCTTAAAAAACTTGGTGTATTACTTGGTTGATGAAATTAAGAAAAACAAATGTTCAATCTGAGTTTGTTCTCTATAAGAAAAACCAAAACCCAAAACCCTAAACTAACCCTAAAACCTAAACCCTAAACACTAAACCTAATAAAAAATAAATCAAAACCCTAACCCTAAACCCTACAAAACCCTAAACTTAAACCTCAAAAAATAAACTAAAATAAAATACTAAACTAAAATAAAATACCTACTAAAATAAATAAACCTAAAATAAATAAACTAAACTAATAAAAATAAAATAAACATAAATAAAAATAAAATAAAATAAATAAATAAAACTAAATATAATGTTTAAATCTGATTTGTTTTCTATTTAAAACAAAAAAAATATTAAAAACCCTCCTAAAACCTAAATAAACCATAAAATAAACCCTCCCTAAAAAACCCTAAAAAACCCAAACTACCCAAAAAACCCTAAACCTAAACCCTAATTTAAAAAAAAATAATTAAAACCTAAAAAATAAAATAAATAAATAAATAAACAAAGACAAAAATAAAATAAATAAAATAAAATATAAACTAAAACCTAAAATAAACCTAAACTAAACCTAAAATAAAATAAAATAAAAAATAAAAACTTAAAAAATAAAATAAATAAAACCTAAAATAAAAAATAAAATAAAATAAAATAAAAACTAAACCTAAAATAAAAATAAAATAAACCTAAAAAATATAAATAAAACTAAATAGCTAAACCTAAAAATAAAACCTAAAAAAAATAAACCTAAACCTAAACTAAAAAATAAATAAAACCTAAACTAAATAAATAAAACCTAAACCTAAACTAAAAAAAAACTAAAACCTAAACATAAATAAAATAAATAAATAAAACCTAAACTAAATAAAAATAAACTTAAAATAAAAAAAAATAAAACCAAAAATAAAAGAAAACTTAAACCTAAACCTAAAAATAAAAAAGAAACCTAATCTAAAAATAAAATAAAAATAAAACCAAACTAAAAAAATAAACCTAAACTAAACCTAAAATAATAAAACCTAAACTAAATAAACTTAAATAAATAAACTAAATAATAAAATAACCCAAATCAAATATAATTAAATAAACTAAATAAACTTAACTGGGTTTCTTTTTAAAAATAAAATTAAAAATTAAAACCCTAACCCTAAACCCTAAAATCCTAAAAACTCTAAACTAAATGTGCTGACCCTGTGCTAAACCCTAAACCATAAACCCTAAACCTCCCTAAACCCTAAACCCTCCCTAAACCTAAACCTGACCACTAACATAAAGCCTCACCCTATATAAACTAACCCCATCCTAAACCCTAATCCTCCATAAACCCTGGCCCTCCACCCTAAAATAAACCCTCTAAACCTAAACCCTAAATGCTAACCCAACCTAAACCACTAAATAAAACTAAAATAAAAAATAAAAAACACTAAACCTAAATAAAATAAGTAAAACAGATAAAATAAAACCTAAACTAAAACCTAAACCTAAAAAAATAAATAAAATAAACTAATTAAAATATAAAACCTAAAATATAAAATAAAATAAACCTAAGAATAAAACTTAAATAAAATCAAAACTAAATGTAAAATAAAATAAAATAAACCTAAAAAATTAAATAAAACCAAAATAAAACCAACCCAAAATAAACCTAAAATAAACCTAAACCTAAACTAAAAAAAAACAAAACCTAAAATAAATATAAACAACATAAAATAAACTATAAACTAAAATAAATAAAATAAAACTTAAAATAAAATAAATAAATAAATTAAATTAAAATAAACCTAAACCTAAATTAAAAAATTAAACCTAAAATAAAACCTAAACTTAAACCTAAAATAAAATAAAACCTAAGCTAAACATAAAATAAAAATAAAACCTAAACCTAAAAATAAAATAAAATAAAACTCAAAAATAAACTAAACTAAACCTTAACCAAAAAAATAAACTAAAATAAATACCTAAACTAAAATAAAACCTAGACTAAAATAAATAAACTAAAAAAATGAAATAAATAATAAATAATAATAAAAATAAAAAATAAATAAAAATTATTAAAAATAAACTAAATAAACTAATTAAAAGAAGAAATGTTGTAAATCTGAATTTGTTCTCTTTAAAAAAAAAACTAAATAACCTAAACTAAACTAACCCTAAACCTAAAAAACCCTAAATAAACCCTCTCTAAACCTAAACCCTAAACCCTAAACCCTAAAACCTAAACCCTCCCTAAATCCAAACCCTAAACCCTAAACACTAAACCCAAAAGAAAGAAACCTAAACCCTAAAAGCTAAACCAAACTGACTAATTAAAACCTAAAATAAAATAAATAAAAATTATAAACCAAAATAAAATGAAAATAAACTAAAGCTAAACTAAAAAAAAAGAAAATAAAATAAAAATAAAACTAAACTAAAATAAAATAAATAAAACCTAAACTAAACTAAAATAAAACTAAAATAAAATAAAAATAAACCTAAAATAAAATAAAATTAACTAAAGAAAATAAAATAAAAACTAAAATAAACTTAAACAATAAATAAAATATAATTTAAAAAACTAAAAAAAACCTAAACCTAAATTAAAAAAAAATTAAAAAAAATAAACTAAAATATAAAATAAAAAATAAATAAAACCTAAACCTAAAAATAAATAAACTAAACCAAAACCTAAATAAATAAATAAAACCTAAACCTAAAATAAAAAATAAACCCTAAACTAAAAATAAACCTAAAAAAAATAAAATAAACCTAAACCTAATTAAAATAAAATAAACTAAAATAAATAAAACCTAAACCTAAACTTAAACTAAAATAAAAAAATAATAAACTAAACTAAAAATAAACTAAAAAACCTAAAACCTAAACCTAAAAAAAATCAAATAAAAAACTAAACCTAAAAATTAAAAATAAAACTTAAACCAAAAAAATAAAATAAAAATAAAACTAAACTAAAAATAAACCTAAAAAACCTAAATCTAAAAAAACTAAAATAAATAAACCTAAAATAAATAAGCTAAACTTAATAAAAATAAAAATAAACCAAAATAAAAATAAAAATGAACTAAATAATCATAAACCTACAAGTTTACTTAATTTAAAAAAATAAAAGAAAAATAAAAAAACCAACCCTAACCTAAACTAAACCAAATACCCTACATTAAACCATCTAAACCTAAAATCCTAAAACCTAAACACTAAACCCTAATCCCTAACCTAACCCTAAACCCAAAAATCTAAAAATCTAAATAAACTAAATAAAAAACCTAAAATAAATAAATAAAAAATAAAAATAAAATATAAAATCTTAAACTAAAACCCAACAAAACCTAAACTTAAAATAAAATAAAATAATAATAAAAACTAAACTAAAATAAATAAATAAAACTAAACTAAACTAAAATAAAATAAACCTAAAATAAAAACCCAAATAAAATAAAAACTAAACATAGAATAAAAATAAATAAAATAAAATAAATAAAACCTAAACTAAAATAAACATAAAAAACCAAAACTAAAATAAAAAACTTAAACCTAAACTAAAAAAAAAACCTAAAATAAAGAAATAAAATAAACCTAATCCTAAACTAAAAATAAACTTAAACTAAACTAAAAAAATAAAAATAAAATAAAATAAAATAAAATAAAAAAATACTAAGAAAACAAAAAATAAACTAAAATAAAATAAAATAAAAACTAAATAAAAACCTAAACAAAAAATAAAAATAAATAAAAATAAAACCTAAACTAAAAAAAAAATAAAATTAAAATAAACCAAACCTAAACTAAAATAAAATAAACTAAAAAATAAAACCTAAACCTAAACCTAAAACTAATAAAATAAAATAAACTAAAATAAACCTAAAAAACTAAAAATAAAACCTAAACTTAAAAAAAAAAAAAAATAAAAAACCTAATCCTAAAATAAAATAAAAATAAAATAAAAAAAATAAACATAAACTAAACCTAAAAATAAATAAACATAAAAACCTAAAAAATAAATAAATAAAATAAATAAACTAAACTAAATAAAATAAAATAAACCTAAATCAAAATAAAAAAAAGTAAAAGTAAATAAATACAAAGAACTAAATAAACCTAAACTACCGTTTAATAAATTTTAAAAATAAAAAAATAATAAAAAAAAGAATCCTAAACCTAAACTATAAACCCTAAACACAACCTAAACCCTAAACCCTAAATAAAACCAGACCTCCCAAAGCTCAACCCACTCCTAACTAATCCCTCTAAACCCTAAACCCATTAAAGCCTTGCCTAAAACTAAAGCCTAAAAAACCCTAAACCCTAAACCAAAACTTAAACTAAACCTAACCTAAACCCAAGCCTACACTAAACCTACCCTAAACCTAACCCTAAACCTACCTAAACCCTAAACCCTAAATCATGACCATGAAAAATCTAAACCTAAACTAAACTAAATTACCTAAATAAAAATAAATATAAAATAAAATAAAATAAAACTAAAACCTAAACCTAAAAATAAAATATAAACTAAATAAATAAATAAAACCTAAATTAAACTAAAAATAAAATAAACCTAAGTAAACCTAAAATAAAATAAAACTAAACATAATAATAAAATAAACCTAAATATTAAAATAAAATAAAACTAAATAAAGCCTAAACATAAAATAAACCTAAAACTAAACCTAAACTAAAACATAATCCTAAAATGAAAATAAACTTAAACATAAACTAAAATAAAAAACTAAAATAAAATAAACCTAAACCTAAACTAAACTAAATAAATAAAAGAAATTAAAATAAACTAAACCTAAATAAAAAATAAAACCTAAAATAAATCTAAAATAGAAACCTAAAACCTAAAACTAAAAAATAAAATAAAACCTAAGCCTAATCATAAAATAAAAATAAAACTTAAACTTAAAAGTAAATTTAAAATAAAACTCAACTAAAAATAAACTAAACCTAAACTTAATCCAAAAAATAAACTAAAATAAAATAACTAAACTAAAATAAAACCTAGACTAAAATAAATAAACTAAAATAAATAAACTAAACTAAATAAAAATAAAAATAAAAAATAAAAAGAAAATAAACTAAAATAAATAAAATAAAATAAACTAATTAAACAAAAGAAGAAATGTTGTAAATCTAAATTTGTTCTTTCTTAAAAAAAGACCCAAAAAGCCTGAACCCTAAACTAAAACTTGAACCCTAAACCTAAAACTTAAACCCTAAACCCTAAACCCTAAACCATATAAACCCAAAACCCAAAACCCAAAATCCAAAATCCTAAACCCTAAAACCCTAAACCCTCAACCTTAAACCCTAAACCCTAAGCCCTAAACCTTAAACTAACGCTAAACCCTAAACTCTACAAAGCTAAAAACCTAAATCTAAACTAATTGAAACATAAAAAAAATCTAAACCAAAATAAAATTAGAAAATAAAATAAAATAAAAATATAAACTAAAACCTAAACCTAAACCTAAAAAGAAAATAAAATAAAAATAAAACTTAACTAAAAATAAATAAATAAAGCCTAAACAACTAAAATAAAACCTAAACAAAAAAAACTAAACTAAAAATAAAATTAAAATAAACTAAAATAAAATAAAACTAAATAAAAAATCTAAACCTAAAAAACTAAAAATAAACCTAAACCCTAAACTAAAACCTAAACCTAAAAAAAATAAAATAAACAAAATAAAATAAACTAAACTAAACTAAAATAAATAAACCTAAAACCTAAACCATAAACTAAATAAAATAAATTAAATTAAAAGTAACCTAAATTAAAATAAAACTTAAAATAAACCTAAAAATGAAACCTAAACCTAAACATAATATAAAAAATAAACACCTAAAAAAATAAACTAAAATAAAATAAAACAAAATAAATAAACTAAAATTAATAATAAACAAAATAAAAGATAAATAAACATAAATAAAAATAAAAATAAAATAAACTAAAATAAATAAAATTAAACTAATTAAAAAGAAGAAATGTTGTAAATTTGGTTTTCTCTGTTAAAAAAAAAACCAAAACCCTAAACCATAAACTAAACTTCAATCCTACCTAAAACCTAAACCCTAAAACATAAATCTAAACCTAAAACCCAAAACCCTAAACCCTGGACCTAAATTGTAAACCTAAAACCTAAATCCTAAACCCTAAACCCAAAACCTAAACCCTAAACCAAACCTCAACCCAAAAAACCTAATACAAAAAACCTAACTAAAAAGAAAATAAAAAATAAAATAAAAACTTAATTATAAATAAATAAATCAAAACTTAGACTAAACTAACTAAAATAAAAACTATACATAAAATAAAAATCAAAAAAACCTAAAATAAATTAAAATAAAAACCAAATAAAAATAAAACCTAAATAATAAACCTAAAAATAAATAAAAATAAAATCTAAACTCTAAACTAAAAAAACCTAAACTAAAAAAAAATAAATTAAACTACCTAAAAATAAATAAAACTAAACCTAAAAACCTAAACTAAAAAATAAAATTTAAACTAAAAATAAAATAAAAATAAACCTAAAATAAAAAACCTAAAACCTAAACCTAAAAACCAAATAAAAAAACTAAACTAAAATAAACCTAACCTTAAACTAAAATAAATAAAATTAATAAAATAAACTAAATATAAATAAAAAATAAAATAAAAAATAATTAAAATAATTAAATAAATAAAATAATTAAACAAGAAGAAATGTTGAGATTTGTTCTCTGTTAAAAAAACTCTAAAATAAAAACCCTAACTTAAACCCTAAACAACCCACAAAACCTCTAAACCCTAAACCCTAAATCCTAAACCCTACCAAAACCCTACCCAAACCCAAAACCCTAAATACCTAAAACTAAAACCTAAACTAAACTATTAAACCTAAAATAAAATAAATAAATAAAATCTAAACTAAATAAAATAAAAACATAAACTAAACCTAAACCTAAACCTAAACTAAAAAAAAATAAAATAAAATAAAACTAAAAATAAAATAAATAAAATTGAAAAAATAAATAAAAAAATAAAAACTTAAATAAAATAAAATGTAAACCTATAATAAAATAAAATTAACCTAAAATAAATAAATAAAATAAAACTAAATAAAACTAAACAATAAAACTAAAAATAAAACCTAAAACTTAATAAATAATATAACCAAAACCATAAACTAAAAAAAAACCTAGACCTAAAATAAAAAAAATAAAAAAAACCTAAACCTAAACTAAAATTAATAAAACTTAAACATAAACCTAAAATAAAAAACCAAAACCTAAAAATAAATAAAATCTAAACCATAAACTAATAAAAGCTAAACCTAAAATAAAATAAACTAAACCTAAACTATAGACTAAACTAAAATAAATAAACTAAAATAAACCTAAACCAAATGTAAAACCTAAAATAAACCTAAAATAAGAATAAAACCAAAACTTAAAAAATTAAATAAAACCTAAACCTAAACCTAAAATATAAAAATAAAATCTAAACCTAAAAAATAAAATATAAAAAAAAATAAAATAAAATAAACTTAAACCAAAAAAATAAAAAAATAAAAAAAAAAAACTAAACTCAAATAAATAAACCTAAAATAAATAAGCTAAACTATTAAAACTTAAATCAAAATAAAAAATAAATAAATAATCTAAACCTACAAATTTACTTAATTTAAAAATTTAAAAAAATGAAAAAAAAAAAACCTAATCTAAACCCTAAACCCTAAACCCTAAACATACAACCCAAATAATAAACCCTAAACCGCAAAACCAAAAAACCTAAACCCTAAACATTAAACCCTAATCCCTAAATCGTAAAACCTAAACCCTAAAAACTTAAACTAAACAAAACCTAAAAATTAAATAAATAAAAAATCCTAAACCTAAATAAAATAACTAAAATAAAATGAAATAAAATCCTAAACTAAAACCTAAACCTAAACCTAAACTTAAAAATAAAATAAAATAATAAATAAAAACTAAACTAAAATAAAATAAATAAAAACCTAAACTATACTAAAAAATAAAATAAACCTAAAAATAAAAAAAACCCAAATAAAATAAAACTAATCATAAAATAAAATAAAATAAACCTAAAATAAAATAAAATAAAACTAAATAATAACCTAAACCAAAATAAATATAAAAGTATAAAATATAAGTAAATAAATAAAATAAAACATAAACCCAAAACTAAAAAAAAACCTAAAAAAATAAGAAAAGAAAATAAACTAATCCTAAACTAAAATACTAAATAAAATAAATAAAACCTAAACTAAACTAAACTAAACATTAACCCTAAACTATACAAAATAAAATAAACTAAAAATAAACCTAAATAAACTAAAAGAACAAAATAAACCTAAGACTATAAAAACTAAATAGAATGAAAACTAAACTTGAAATAAAAATAAAATAAACCTAAATAAAAAATAAATAAAACTAAATAAAACCTAAACCTAAAATAAATTAAAAAATAAAACCTAAACCCTAAACAAAAAAACCATAACTAAAATAAAAATAAATAAACCAAAACCTAAACTAAAATAAACTAAACTAAAATAAAATAAACTAAAAACTAAATAAAATAAAATAAAATAAAATAAACCTAACTAAACTAAAACTAAACCTATAATAAACATCAAATAAAAGTAAACCTAAACATAAAAAATAAATAAAAACCTAAACCTAAAAATAAAATAAAAAATAAAATAAAATAAAACTAAACTATATAAACATAAACCTAAACTAAACCTAAACCTAAACCTAAAAAAAATAAATAAAAAATAAAACCTAAACTAAAATAAATAAGCTAAAATAATAAACTAAACTAAATAAAATAAATAAACCTAAATAAAATAGAAATAAAATAAATTAAAATAAATAATAAACTAAATAAACCTAAACTGTTACTTAATTAAAAATGTAAAAAAAATAAAACTTAAAAAAATAACCAACCCTAAACCATAAACTTTAAACCTAAGTCAATAACTAAACCCTAAATGCTAAATAAACCAAAAAAAAAACTTAAACCCTAAAACCCAATCCATAAACCCTATAAATAAACCCTAAACCTAAAAACCTAAACCCTAAAGCCTAAAAAACTACATAAACCCTAAAAAACCCTAAATCCTAAACCCTAAACTATACCCTAAACCTAAAACCCTAAAAAAACCCACAAAACCAAACCCAAAACTCTAAAACTAAAACCTAAACCCTAAAACCCTAAACTAACTAAATGACCTTAAAAAATATCTAAACCTAAACAAAATAAAATAAAATAAAAATAAAAAAATCTAAACTAAATAAAATATAAATAATAAAAATAAACCTAAACTAAACTCCTAAACCTAAAAATAAAATAAAACTAAAATAAACAAAATAAATAAATAAAACCTAGTTAAAATAAAATAAAATAAACTTTATAGCAAAACATAAATAAAATAAAACTAAATAAAATAAAATAAATAAAATAAAATAAATAAACTAAATAAAAGGCTAAAGATAAGTAAACTAAAAATAAAATAAAACTAAGAAAAAATTAATCCTAAAATGAAAATAAAATAAATAAAATAAATAAACCTAAACCTAAACTAAAGTAAACTAAACTAAAATAAATAAAACCTAAACCTAAATTAAAATAAATAAAAGAAATTAAAAATAAACTTAAATTTAAAGAAAAATAAATAAAACTTAAAATAAACCTAAAATAAAAACCTAAAACCTACACCTAAAAAAACAAAATAAAAACCTAAACCTAAACCTAAAATAAAAAATAAAACCTAAATCAAAAAAATAATATAAAAATAAAACTCAAATAAAAAATAAACCTAAACTTAAACATAATCCAAAGAAATAAACTAAAATAACATACCTAAACTAAAATAAAAAAAAATATGATATAGATAAACTAAATAAATTAACTAAACTAAATAAACAAAAAAAAAATAAACATAAAATAAAAATAAAATTAATAAAAAATAAACTAAATAAATTAATTAAATAATAGAAGAAATGTAAATATGAATTTGTCTATTAAAAAACAAAAAATATTAAACCCTAAAACAAAACCATAAACCCAAACTAAAACCAAAACAAAACCCTAAAAACCCTAAACCCTCACCTTAAAAACACAAGACACTAAACCCTAAAACCCTAAAAAACCTAACCTTACCTAAATAAACCTAAACCTAAACTAATTTAAACCAAAAATAGATAAAATAAAATTAAAACCAAAAAATAAAATTAAAATAAAATAAATAAAAATAAAACTACTAAACTAAAAAACCTAAAATAAAATAAAAATAAAACTTAAAATAAAATATTAAAAAAAACTAAACTAAAAGAAAAAATAAAATAAATAAAACTAAACCTAAAAAATAAAAAAATAAAACCTAAAATAAAATAAAACTAAATAAAACTTAAACCTAAAATATTAAAAAAATAAATAAAATAAACCTAAACCTAAAATAAATAAAATATCTAAACTAAAATAAATAAAAAACCTAAAATAAAAACTAAATAAACTTACTAAAAATAAACCTAAAATAAACCTAAAATAATAACATAAAACCTAAAAAATAAAATAAAAACCTACAAACTAAAATAAAAACCTAAACTAAAATAAAACTAAACTAAAATATAAACCAAACCTAAACCTAAAAATAAATAAAATAAAACCTAAACTAAATAAATAAAACTAAAATAAATAAACTAAACTAAATAAAATAAAATTAAAATAAAATAAACTACTAACTTACTAATTTAAAAAAAATAAAAAAAATTAAAAAAAAAAAACCCGACCCAAATCTACCCTAAATATAATAAAAACTAAAACCTAAATATACCATAAACCCTAAACCTAACCTAAACCCTAAACTAAACCCTAATCTCTAAACCCCCAAATCCTAAAAAAAACCTAAAACCTAAAATCAAAACCAAATAAAACCTAAATAAATTAAATAAATACCAAAATAAAATAAATTAAATAAAAAACATACTAAAACATACACTAAACCTAAACCAAAAAAAACCACTAAACTAAATAAAATAAATAAAACCTAAACTAAACTAAAAATAAAATTAACCTAAAAATAAAACCCAAATAAAATAAAAAATAAACATATAATAAAATTAAATAAACCTAAAATAAAATAAAATAAAAGCAAAACTTAAACTTAAAATAACGAAATATTACCTAAAATAAAATTAAAAAAAAAAACCCTAAACTAAAAAAAAAGAAAAAAACCTAAAATAAAATAAATTAAACTTAATTTTAAACTAAAATAAACTAAACTAAAATAGATAAAAACTAAACTTGGGTAAACCTAAACCCTAAATTAAATAAAATAAAATAAACTAAAAGTAAACCCAAACATAAACTGAAAAATAAAATTAAAAATAAACCTAAATTAAAACCTAAGACCTAAACCTAAAAAAAGAATAAATAAAACCTAAATGAACCTAAAAACAAAAATAAACCTAAATCTAAAAATAAAAATAAAAAATAAAATAAAAAATAAAACTAAACTAAAAAATAAAATAAACCTAAACCAAAAAAAATAAACTAAATAAACTAAAACTAAAATAAATAAAAATAAAATAAAAAAATAAACTTAAAAATAAAGAATAACATAAACTAAATGAACTTAAATCTACCCTTAATTTTAAAAGAAGAACACTAAACCTTAAACCTCAAACTAACCCAAAACCCAAAACCTTAAACCCTAAACCCCAAACTAACCCTAAACCCTAAACCCTAAAACTACAACCATAAATCTAAAACCCTAAACCTATATCCCTAAACCTTTAAAAACCTAAACCCACTAGGTGTGGTGGCATCTTCAGAAACTTTAAAGGTAATGATATTTATGCTTTTGCTAATCCACTTACTACATGTTCTTATCTTTTTGAATTAATTTAATAAATTTTTGCTTACAAAAAGGTTGGCTCAATATCTAGATTGAGGTGGATGCTCTCTTGCTGATTGATATGTTGACTTCCACCAAGGTGGGAAATATAGATTTGTATTACCTTCTTAATCATACTAGAGCTCTCTTATCTCTGTTTATTTCAAAATCACTCATGTTTGGTGTGAAGGCAATGTGTGTGTTGATTACCTTGTTAATCTAGGTGCTAGATTAAATGACATAACTTTCTTTGATCAGCTTAATATTCCTAAACATTTATGTGGATTATTTAATTTGGACAATACTGGATTACCCTATCTTAGAGATTAGTCTCATTTTATGCTTTTGGTTTACTTTTTTTCTACTGTATGTTCAACCTTTTATTTTATTTCTATTGCAACTTAGTTTTTCTGATGCATTTCCATAAAACTACTATCTTGTTATCCTGTGATGGAGGCTCTTACCTTTGTAGCCTCAGCTATTGGTTTACTATTAATTGTCTAGCTACTTGTTGGGTTTTATTATATTTGTTGTTTCCCTTACTGAATGGGACTGTGCTTCCTGTTTCCCTAATCTACTGATTTGTGCTGCCCCTTTTCCTAATCTACGGTGATAGATTATTTATTTTGATTGCCATCACTTCTATTTCATTGCCCGATTGGGACTATTTCTTGCATCCCATTCCTGTTGTCTTTATTGATACTATTTGCCTAGCTGTTGGTCTATTTTCCCTTGATTTGAAGGATTTAATGCTTCTATTTTTTTTATTCCCCCTTTATTTCAATGCAGTAATGGTCTGCCAACATTACCCTCTATCGGGTTCAGTATTTGATTTGCTATTTTGGCTCGCTGAATGGTCTTTGAGTTTTCTTTAGTAGCTAACTATTGTGGTTGGTTTTTATCTTTTGTTATGTTGTTTGCTATGTGGTTAACCATATTATCTTGCCTTTGCGTATGGTATATCGTTGTTTCATTTCCCTCTTGGATCTTTTAGAATTGTGTTCAATTATTGTGATCATGTTATTATCAAGGTGATTGTTAACATCTATTCTTCAATGGCTCTCCTCTATACGGGCTATTTTCTTGGCCAAGAGGTTTCATTTGGGTAGGCATATCTTTACTTATATGCTGAATGGTTTTTTGGATTACTATGTCGAGCAGGCTGAATATTGTGTTTGGATTCCTGCCTGGCCATTTGTTCTGATGATTGCCATGTGGTTAACCTCATTATCTGTGGCTATGTTGTATGCATTTATCTACTGGTTGTATTTTACTCTTGGCTCAATTAGACATATATATTTATTGTTATGATCATGCTATTAATAAGGTGGATGTGGCCAAGTTGATTCATCTGGGTAGGGAAGTTATTAGCTGTGCATTCCCTTACTATGTTGGCATTTGTTGGTGATACTTATCTTATATGGGATTGGTGTCATCCCTTTACCATTTTGATCTATGTTGCCTTCTTTTCTATAGTGTATGTGGCTATATTTTGGTATGCAGGTACTATTAATAAAATGATTTTCTTCTAATGGTTGTTGTTCCCCCCCCTAAGTTTGTAGGCTATAAAGGCTGGGATGATTTCACTCATTGTTTGGCTGGTAGTAGCACTTGTGATGTAACCCTTCATTAGAAGTTTGGATGCTCATGTTTGCGGCTGCCTCAATTTTGTGTGAATGAGCCTGAGCTTATTCCCACACACTACCCTGTAATTCTCTCATTTTATTATGATTTTACTTTTAATTTGAGTTGTATCACTTTAATTGTGCTAACTCTTTCTTCTAGATGTTTGCAGATTTTGTGCTAGTTTCTTACATATTCCTTTTCTTGTGGAGGCATAGGCTTCTCTCATCCTCAAGATTTTTTGATGAAGGTGGTCCAATGGCTATTCTCTTTGATCATCTTATTTCTTTTGCTTTCCTGTCTTTTTTGCTTTGTTTAGATTATGTTTAGATAGGAGATTTACTTTCTAGGCTATTTGTAGCTCTTTGAGTAGTAGATCTTGAGTTTATCTCCTCTTAAGGACCTTGTAACCCCTTTTTTGTGGCAATAAAATTCCCCTATATTGGGTTCCCTAAAAAAACCCTAAAAAACCTAAACACAAAACTTAAACCCTAAACCGTAACCCTAAACCCTAAACCCTAAAAGCATAAACCCTAAAACCATAAACCCTAAACCCTAAACCTTAAACCCTAAACCCTAAACCGTAACCCTAAACCCTAAACCCTAAACCTTAAACCTCAACTACTAAACCTAAACCTAAAGTAACTAAATAAATTAAAAAATAAAACTATACCATAAAACCTAATAAACCTAAACCTAAACCCTAAGAATGGGCAGAACCTTCATGGAAGGAACATCACCATCAACCAGCCTCAGTCTAGATCTTGTGGTGGAGGCGGAGGTGGCAGTTATCACAGTGGTGGTGGGGGATTTAGAGGTGCTGGTGGATATGGAGGTGGTGGTCGGAGCAGTGGTGGCTATGGTGTCGGGAGGAGCGACGGAGGAGGTTACAATGGTGGTGTGGAGGAGAGATCGGGATATGATGGTGGATCCCTTCTAAAAGGCTAGGGTGGTTTTGATGAGAATTGGAGAAATTGAATAACGGCCGATCCGATCTACTACTTATGGAACTGTGTCTTTACAATAGAAATGATTCTACTTATCTAGGGTTTTTGATTTGCTCTGTGTGTGCTCATTATTTATTTATGTCGTCACTTGTGTTTTAGAAAACTTGGTGTATTACATGGTTGATGAAATCGAAAAGAAAAAATGTTGAATCTTAATTTATTCTCTGTTAAAAAAACATATATATGAAAAACCTTAAACCATAAACTAGAACCCAATCCTTAAAAAAAAAACCTAAACCCACCCTAAAAACCCTAAACCCTAAACCCTAAACCCAAAACCTAAACCCAACCTAAACCCAAACCTTAAACCACAAACCCTAAACCCTAAACCTAAACTAAAACTAACACAAAATAAAGTAAACTTAAACTAAACCTAAACTAAATAAAATATAATAAACTAAAAATATACATAACCTAAACTAAAAATTAAAACATAAAATTAAACTTAAAATAAAACCTAAAATATAAACATAGAAAAATAAAACATAAACTAAACATAAAATAAAGATAAAACCAAAACTTAAAAATAAAATAAAAATAAAACTCAACTAAAAAATAAACTTATTCATAAAAAATAAAATAAAATAAAAAGCCAAATTAAAATAAATAAACTAAACTAAATAAAAATAATAAACAAAGATAAATATAAATAAATAAAAATAAAAATTCAAATAAACTAAATAAACCTAAACCTACCCGTTTACTTAATTTAAAAAAAAAACCTTAAACCCTAAGCTAACCTTAAACCCTAAAGTCTAAACACTAAACTATAAACCCTAAACATTAACCCTAAACCCTAAACCCTAAAAACCTAAAAACATAAACTTAAACTAAATAAAACCTAAAAAATAAAATATATAAGAAAATCTAAACCTAAAAATTTAAAAAAAAAAGGAATAATAAAATCCTAAAATAAAACTTAGATCTAAAATTAAAATAAAATAAAATAAACAAATAAAATAAACAAAAAAATAAAAAAATCCTAAACTAAACTTAAAAATAAAATACACTTAAGAATAAAACCTAAAATAAATAAAACTAAAAGTATAAAATAAAATTAACCTAAACCTAAAAAAAACTTAAAAATAAATAAAAAATAAAACCTAAACCCTGAACTAAAAAAAAAACCTAAAGCAAAAATAAAATAAACAAAATAAAATAAACCTAAACCTAAACTAAAATAAACTAAACTAAAATGAATAAAACCTAAACCTAAACATAAAATAAACTAAACCTAAACCTAAACATAGACTAAATAAAATAAAATAAAAATAAACTTAAACCTAAACTAAAAATAAAGCCTAAAAATAAGCCTAAAATAAAAACTGAAAACTTAAAACTAAAAAAATAAAATAAAAACCTAAACCTAAGCCTAAAATTAAAAAATAAGACAAACACCTAAAATAAATAAATAAATAAAACTCAACTAAAAAATAAACTGAAACCTAAACCTAAACCTAAAAAATTAACTACAATAAAAAACTAAATAAAATAATCTTAAAATTAATAAACTACACTAAATAAAATAAAAAAAACCTAAATAAAATAAAAAATAAAATAAACTAAAATAAATAAAAAAATAAACTAAATAAACCTAAACCTACCAGATTACTTAATTAAAAAAAACCATAAACCTTAAATCCTAGCCCTAAATCCTAAACCATAAAAACATAACCCCTAAAACCCTAAACCCCAAAACCCTAAACCCTAAAACCTAAACCCAAAACCTTAAATAACAAACCCTAAACCCTAAATGCTAAACTAACCCTAAACCCTAAATCTAAACCAAACATAAAGTAAACTTAAACTCAAACCTAAACTAAATAAAATATAATAAATTAAAAAGAAACATAACCTAAACTAAAAAAATAAAATCAAAAAATAAACTTAAAATAAAAACCTAAAACATAAACCTAAAATAAATAAAATAAAAACATAAACTTGAACATAAAAATAAAAAATAAAACCTAAACCTAAAAATAAAATAAAAATAAAACTCAACTTAAAAATAAACTTGATCCTAAAAAATGAAATAAAATAAAAAGCCTAATGAAAATAAATAAACTAAACTAAATAAAAATAAATAAAATAATAAATAAAAATAAATAAATAAAAAATTTCAAATAACTAAATAAACCTAAACCTACCAGTTTACTTAATTAAAAAAAACCTTAAACCCTAAGCTAACCCTAAACCCTAAAGCCTAAACACTAAACTGTAAACCCTAAACCCTAACCCTAAACCCTAAACCCTAAAGCCCTAAACCCTAAACCGTAAACCCTAAAAACCTAAAAGCATAAACCTAAACTAAATAAAACTTAAAATATAATATATAAAAAATAAACCTATAAAAAATAAAAAATAATAAAAACCTAAAATAAAACCTAGATGTAAAACTACAAATAAAATAAATAAACAAATAAAAATTAAAAAAATTAAAAAAAATTAAATCCTAAACTAAACTTAAAAAAATAAAATAAACTTAAGGATAAAAAACCTAAATAAAATAAAAACTAAAAGTATAAAAATAAAATAAACCTAAACCTAAAAAAAACCTAAAAGTAAATAAAACCTAAATAAAAAAAATAAAACCTAAACCTAAAATAAAAATAAAATAAACAAAATAAAATAAACCTAAACCAAAACTAAAATAAATAAAACCTAAACTTAAGCATAAAATAAACTAAACCTAAACCTAAACTTAAATTGAATAAAATAAAATTAAAATAAACTTAAACCTAAACTAAAAGTAAAACCTAAAAATAAGCCTAAATAAAAACCTAAAACCAAACCTAAAAATAAAAATAAAACCTAAAGCCTAAAATTAAAAAAATAAACCAACACCTACAAAAAAACACAACTAAAAAAACAAACCTAAACCTAAACCTAAACCTAAAAAATAAACTAAAATAAATAAACCTAAAATTAATAAACTAAACTAAATAAAAAACCTAAATAAAAATAAAAAATAAATCAAATTAAATAAATAAAAAATAAACTAAATAAATCTAAACCTACCACTTAAATTAAAAACCATAAACCCTAAATCCTAAACCTAAACCTACCTAAACCCCTAAATCCTAACCCTAAACCCTAAACCCTAAAAGCATAAACCCTAAAACCCTAAATCCTGAACTCTAAACCCTAAACCCTAAATACTAAACCTACAACCATAAACCCTAAATCTACAACCATAAATCCTAAACCCTAAAAAACCATAAACCCTAAACCTCAAACCTAAACCTAAACCAAAAGTAACTAAATAAATTTAAAAAATTAACCTAAACCTTAAAAACTAATAAACCTAAACCTAAACCTTAAGAATTGGCAAAACCTTGATGGCTGAACATCACCATCAACCCGACCAGTCTAGATGGTGGAGGCGATGGTTATCGTAGTTGAGGTGGGGATGTAGGTGCGGATATGGAGATGCTGGTCGGAGGAGTGGTGGTAATAGAGGGGGAGGAGTGACGGAGCTTACAGTCATGGTGGTGGCGTAGAGAGAGATCGTGAATATGATGGTGGATTCCGCTACTGGAGAGGCTGGGGTGGTTTTGATCGAAATTGGAGAAATTGAAGAATGGCCGATCTGATCTGCTTCTTATGGAATTGTGTCTTGATAATAGAGACAATTATAGTTATCTAGGGTTTTTGATTTGCTCTATGCATGCTAATTTTTTATGTTTGTCATCACATGTGTCTTAAAAAACTTTGTGTGTTACTTGGTTTATAAAATCTAAAAGAAGAAATGTTGAATTTGAATTTATTGAACGTTAAAAAAAAAACCAAAAATCCTAAACCCTAAACTAAAACCTGAACCCTAAACCTAAAAGCTAAACCTTAAATCTGAAACCCAAAACTCTAAAAATCGTAAACCCTAAACCCTAAACCCTAAAACCTAAACTCTAAAACCTAAACCCTAAACCCTAAATCCCAAACCCTAAACCCTAAACCATAAACTAGCCCTAAACCCTCAACCAAAACCTAAAATAAAGCAATCTTAAACCTAAACCTAAACTAAATAAAATAAAATAAACTAAAAATAAACCTAAACCTAAACTAAAAAATAAAATCTAAAAATAAAACTAAAATAAATACCTAAAATGTAAACCTAAAAAAATAAAATAAAGACATAAACTAAGCATAAAAAATAAAATAAACAAACCTAAAAAATAAAATAAAAATAAACCTAACTAAAATAAACCTAAAACTAAACCTAAACCTAAAAAATAAAATAATAAAATCTTAACCAAAATAAAAACTAAACTAAATAAAATAATAAATAAAATAAATAAACCTAAACCAAGGTTTACTTAATTTTAAAAATCCTAAAACATGCAACCCTAAACGCTAAAGCCTAAACACTAAAATCTAAACCCTAAACCCTAAACCCTAACCCTAAACCCTAAACCCTAAAACCCTAAACCCTATAACCCTAAACCCTTAACCCGCAACACTAAAAACATAAACCTAAATAAAATAAAATAAAAACCAAAACTAAAACCTAAGTCTAAACCTAAAAATAAAATAAAATAAACTAATAAAAATAAACTAAAATAAAATAAATAAAAACATAAACTAAACTAAAAAAATAAAATAAACCTAACAATAAAAAACTAAATTAAATAAAAACTAAACGTAAAATAAGAATAAAATAAATTTAAAATAAAATCAAATAAAAACTAAATAAAAACCTAAACCTAAATAATAAACCCTAAAATAAAACCTATCAATAAATAAAAAATATAATCTAAACCCTAAACTAAAAAAAAAAACCTAAACCAAAAATAAAAATAAAATCAACATAAACCTAAACTAAAATAAACTAACCTAACGTAAATAAAACCTAAACCTAAACCTAAAATAAAGTTAACCTAAACTAAATAAAATAAATAAACTAAAAAATAAAACAAAACATAAACTAAGAAATAAAACATAGAAATAAACCTAAAGTAAAAACAAAAAAAACCTAAACCTAAAAAAATAAAAAAAAATTAAACCTAAACCTAAAAATAAAAAATAAAACTTAAACCTAAAAAATAAAATAAAAATAAAACTAAACCAAAAAAAAAAAACATAAACCTAAACCTAAACCTAAAAAATAAACTAAAATAAAATCTTAAAATAAAATAAATAAACATAAAATAAATAAACTAAACTGAATAAAAATAAAAAAAAAAACCTAATTAAAAATATAAACTAAACTTAATAAAATAAATAAACCTAAACTAATCATTTTACTTAATTTTTTTTAAAAAAACTGTAAACCAAAAACCCTAAACCCTAAACACTAAATCCTAAACCCTAAACCCTAAACCCCTAACTGACCCTGGACCACTAAACCCTCCTACTGAAATCCTAAACTTCTAACCCTGACCTACACTAAACCCTAAACTACCATTACCCAGCCACCTTTGTAAACCCTACCCTAACCAACATCACTCCCTAAACCAGGCCTAAACCACCACTAAACCCTCCCCCAGACCATAAAGCTGGACTTAAAACTGGCCCCTTTACCCTAAACCCTCTGACCATAAACCTAAACTCCACAAACCTGACCCTACCTAAACAGCTAGGCTGACCCGGGACCCTAAACTTATGACCTAAACCCTCCGGGACACTAAAACTATAACCACCCTAAACCCTCTAACATGACCCTGGGCCTGTAACCCTAAACCCTAATTTAATCCTAACCAAAACCCCAAACCCACTCCACCACCCTAAACTAAACCCTAAACCATATTCTATGTAACCCTGGATCATAAACCACCCTCCACAAACTAAACCATAAACCCTAAACCATAAACCCTATACACTAAACCCTAAAACTTAAACCATAAAAACCTAAACTAAAACAAACCTAAAAATAAAATAAATAAAGAAACCTAAACTAAATAAAATAATAACATAAATTATAACCTAAACCTAAACATAAACTTAAACCCAAATATAAAAATAAGAAGAGATCCTCTAGTATTGACCAAGCATACTCCAGCTGAATCCCACATCAAGTCATCTTCATTGGGATCGAAGCTAACTCTCTCTTCGTTAGACCAAGCATACCCCAAGATTTCCTTCTTGTGCATAAAATAGTGTGCAACTATCGCATCTAAGAATTATCTAACTCACCAAGTACAAACAGTTTGTGCTGACCGGTGTGATCGCTAACATGCACTAAGAGGCACCAGACTTCGCCTGCCATTGGGAAGTCAATCCTGTACAGATTGTAATTACTAGATGAATGATACTCCTGACTGCTACTGGTTGTAAAAGGGGTAACAATCCTAGGATATTCCTCTACCACTGCTGCAACTGAACTATCATCTAGAATATTTGGAATATCTGTGATAACTGTAACCATCTCCACATCCGATTGTATGGGCAGAGTTGGTGATGAAATGACCATGATGCTTTGGGGTCGCCACTCCTTCCACACCACCACTAGGGCAGAAGGTCAAGCAGAAGAGCTCAGCCCTACCATAATCGGTGGTGTAGGAGGGGTAGGATCCCTTGGTCATAGATGGATCACCAATGGAATGCACTTTTCCCTGGATGCGCCACCTTCATGGCCTTAGATGGAATGAAAGATGTTGTAACCTACATCGGTGAAGGCGAACAAGGGGTAGAGCGGTGGGGTGGAGACACCACTGACTCTTTATGCATAGGAACTGCCCTCTTATAGCATGCCGAGCTGGAAAATCTATTAAAGAAGAAGCAGCCAACTAACGGCTGAACCTCCATCGCTCTCTATTACTAACGTGTGATGTATGGGCCTCGCAGGCCCTCTCCTGATGAATCTGCCTCCCTACACTGTGGGGGATAACAGAATGAGGATTGAACTGAGTACCAAACTCTGAGTGTATATATGCCTACCTAGCGTGGGGCAGTAGAGGCGATGACCTCCTACTCCTGGATGCAAGTGCACCACTAGAGGAGGTAATGAACGGATCCTCCTGGAATCCTCTATATCTAATTCAGAGAGAGGATGAAACTGGTTTTCTATAACTAGTGGTGAAGTGATAATGGGAGACTCATCTATGGCAGATCAAGCTACTACCTTTAGCTCCCTAGCTATTCGAGTGTGGAACCATTTGGTCATACGGTTCTTATTCCCATGATTGGAATGGGTAGGATGGGAGGAGTGTGAGCGATACCCATACTCAAATGTGGGGGAGGCAAGCCCTAAAACTAGGGGAGCCTTACCCTTGGAGGGTATAGAAGTTATGGTACTAGCCTGTATTGGAGCAACATGGGAAATTCTAGGACACACTATAACTGGAGCTGGAATTGTTGGTACTGCTAGCACTGTAATAGCTGAAGTCTGTGGTACTACAATAGCTTTCCTCTTCAGTGAGGTGACATCAAAATCAGAAGGTAAGTCTATCCTGATGACCAGCTTCTACCCGGTCATATTCATCTTCCTAACTATGGTGAAGGGAATGCCCTCATAAGTTATTCTGACTCCCTCAAATCTCTGGCCAAAGTGAATCAGGTGAGTATGGTCCAAACGGGGGAAGTCGGCCTGATCTTAAGCTAGATCCATACCATTTGGGAAGGTGAAGATAGATTTCTGAGAACCAGCCATTTCTAAAAATTATAGTAGAGTGAAACTGAACTGTATTGTACTGACTATAAAGAATCTGTAATGAGAAATGAACTTGTATTAGATTTCAATCTCCATAGATTTTTTAAATTTTTAAATTTGAAAATTTGAACCCACATCCAATAACTTGAAAGTGTTAAGTGGGGTTCAAATAGATTCAATGAGATTAATTGAAAGATGAATTTGAATATGAATCCAACTCCAACAAATTTAGGTATGTTGAAATATGGATTCAAAATTTTTGATAGGATGCTTCCATAGGTTCATTTGAATTTTTATTTTGAATTTGAATTTGTGATTTTGAGGACCCTTTCCTTTAACAAATTTAGGTATGTTAAAGCAAGGTCCAAATGACTTTGTTTTGTTTGATTTTTTTGGAATCTCATTTACTTAGCAATTTTAGGTATGCTAAGCAAAGTGTTTGAAAATGATTGTTTCTTTTTTGTGAATTTTGTTTTAATTTTAAAAAATTTGGACTTCTTACTTAGCAAATTTAGGTATGCTTAGTGAAGAATCCAAGTGTGTTTTGTTTAATTTTTGTAAATAGGATTCTTAGTAAATTTAGGTATGCTAAGATAATCCTAAGTGTTTCATTTGTTCAAAATGTTTTGATTTTTGAAAAGGGGTAGGATCCTTAGCAAATTTGGTATGCTAAGGGAATCCAAAGTGTTTTCTTTTATTTTTGAGGTGATTTAAAAGTGGAGATTCAACTTTAGCAAATTTGATATGCTAAAGATGAAGTCCCACTTGGTTTTAATGGAAACTTCACCTAGCAAATTTAAGTATGCTAAATGAAATTCCAAATGTTGTGTTTAAAATTTTGATTTCATTTTGATTTTGAAAATGGAAACTTATCCTTAGTAAATTTGGTATGCTAAGGGAAGGAGTTCCAAAAAGTGTTTGAAAATTTTGATTTTTTTTGAATTTGGAGACTTCACTTAACAAATTTGGGTATGTTAAGGGAGGTTCCAAAAATGTGTTCTGAAAATTTTTTTTGAATTTGGATTTGGAAACTTTACTTAACAAATTTGGGTATGTCAAATGAAGTTCCAAATATTGTTTGAAAATTTTGAAATATGATTATTGATTTTGATTTTGGATTTGGAAACTTCACTTAGAAAATTTGATTATGCTAAATGAAATTCCAAAATGTGTTTTGAAAATTTTTGAATTTTTGGATTTGAAGACTTCACTTAACAAATTTGGGTATGTTAAGTGAGGTTCCAAAGGTGTTTAGAAAATTTTGAAATATGATAGTTGATTTTGATTTTGGATTTGGAAACTTCACTTATAAAATTTGATTATGCTAAATGAAGTTCCAAATGTATGCTTGAAATTTGTTTGAAATATGATTGTTGAAGTTTTAATGTTTTGAAAAGAGGACTTTCATTCAACAAATTTAAGTATGTAGAATGGAGATCAATCTTATTTTTGAAATATTAAATTTTTGTGTGTGATTGTTGCTTTTTTGAAAGAGAGGAATTCCAACTTAAAATATATGTGAGGTATGTTTAAATGGGATTTCCTAAAAGATATTTTATTTTAGTTGAATGAAATCTTCATTTAATAAATTTGAGTATATTAAATGAAGGTGTTTATGTGTTCTTTTGGAAAGTTTAATTTTATTTAAATAAACTTTCCATTCAATAAGTGTGAGTGTATTGAATGGAAAAATTCATGTGTGGATTTTAAAAACTTTATGATTATGATTGAGATTTTTGGAAAAGATGACTGTTCATTTTATTTTGAAAATGAAATCTTCATCAAAGTGAATTGAAAGAAAATGTTCATTTGTGCTTTTGGAAAATATTATTAATTTTATTTTTGAAAATCCCTACATGTAATAATTATGGGAATTGTTAAATGAAGGTGACAAAATTATGAAAATATTTTATTAAGTGCATTTTGAAAATGTGCTTTAAAAAGAAAAGTTCTTTATGGAAGATTTATTATTTTAGGATGAACCTTTCCTTATAAAAAAAGATAAGGAGGAAGTCTTTAAGATGTTTTCTCTTTTTTATTTAGATCTTTTCTTTTTAAACCCATTGGAGAACCAAATGGGGGTTTTAAGACTAATGAGGAATGCGGTCCTAAAAACCTAAAGATGTTGGCTAACTCAACTCAAGAATGAAATGAACTAAGTGCCAATGGAAAGAATGATAGTCTTGGATTCATGCCAAAGTACAAACCCACAAAATGATCATTTACTAAAGATGGAGAGAGGAACCATCTCTAGCGGAGTAGCTAGAAAAATCCATGGAGAAAAATTCCTATGAAGGAATGGAGAGTCACATTTCAAATCTTAGAAATTCATCTTTTTAGGATGCCACACAAATCCACAAATGTACTTATTCAGGTGATCGAGTACATCATCAAGGAATAGTGTACTATCTCAAAAGATAGAAGTCACTACCCATAAATGGACCTAATCACCTCAATAAGGACTCCTAAGGACAGTGGGTCTACGTATGTACTAGAGATTCTTCCCTTACTTTACATGGAAAAGTAAAGCAGGGTTTATTTTAAATTGAGTTCGCTAAGTTCCCTACAGAGGCAAGCCCCCATAGTTAATTACATCCTAATGGACAGGATCCTTTAGGAAAACTCTCGATTAAGGTAAATGATCATTATCTTTTAAGATTTTAATAGGAAAGGACTATCAATTGATTGGTTTGTGTTTGAAGATCAAATGGGATTGATCAAAAGAGGAAGTTATTATTGAAGCTGAAATGGGAGATAAGTAGGAGATGCCCACGGTGCTAGGAAACCTAGCGAGCACCTCAAACTATTCTATAGTTGAGCTTTACTTTTTTAAAATTGATTTAGTTTATTTGAGTTGCATTTTTCATTAGAATTTTAGAACTTAGGATTTGTTAACACAAGATTAAGAAAATACCTAAGAGGTGAGAAATTATGCTGATGGCCCACAAAGGGGAGAAGTAATCTCAGAACCTAAATTTAGGGAGCTTCGATGAGGGCCGAAAGCACAATCTAAATCTAAGGGAAAAAATGGGTAATTGGTTTGCCTCTACAAGAGAGGACTAACCACATGACAGCTTGGACATACAACCGCCTGGGGGTGGCCACCAACTAACTCCTCTTATGATTTTAAATACATGTAGGCAAGTCTTTATGCCTATGCAAGATAGCTAGGCTATTATTTATTAGAAAGAGACTAAGTCCTTAAACTCACTCCCTAAAGAGACTAGATCATGTAAAGGGACATGCATCAAATGACCTAAATCTAATGCAATTTAAAATTTCATTTTATCTTCATTTTGGGCAATTATTTTGACTCAGGCTCATAAGATTCATATGACTAATACATCAGAAAGAAGGTTATTGGCCAAAATCATTGAGAAGGTAATCTCAAAGGTCAAGCTGAGTTTCTCTAGAAAAGGTGAGTTTCTAATCATGAGTGAAATTAGATGCATTTGTTCTTGATATTACAAAAGAAATGCTCATCCAGCTAAGGGGTTGCTAATTCGTTTATCTTAATTTTAAACCTAAGCTTTAGGTGAGGTTATGAGTTGTTTAATTTTTATTTGAGTTGTTAAGTAGGGTAAAAGATTTATTTTTTTCTTAGAGATCCTAATCCACATCCAGGCCATACATAAAACAAGGAGGAAACTAAGAAAATCATTTCAGTTAATGCAAAAAGCTAAATAAATCATCAATCAATTTATAAAGCTAATTGAAAAAAGATTAATAGGCCGTTGTGGTCAAGCACCACCGCACAAACCTAAAATATCAAATGTAGGTAGCCGAGCTCTACTCTTATACAACCTAGATTACAAATGAATTAAATTACAATTAAGCAAAGAATTCATTATTATGGGGTCTTCAAGCTTTATTCTTCTTTCTTCTTTTCTTCTTTCTTCTTTTCTTCTTTCTTCTTTGGTTCCTTCTTTTGGATGGTTGGAAAGTGGATGCTCCAAGGCATCACATGGTGCATAAGATAGGATCTTATGACTAATGCTCATCTTAATCCCCATAACAATCATTCCAAAATCCTAATTATACAAATTTACATGAAAAGGAAAAGTGGAAATCTAACTAACACATGAAAAATAAAGGTTAGCTAAAACACACCACACAAATCCCAAGCATGTATATTGAACTTCTCACCCCACACATGGTCCACCTGGCCTATGGATTATGCTTAGGGGTATAAAGCACCTGTAGGCGAAAGCATTTATATTTTTGTTTAGGATAACACCCCTTAAGCACAATCCCCTATAGAAAAGAATAGTTATACTAAGAACATTCTACCATTCAATCTAAGAGAATACACTCTAACAACCAGCCTAAAATAAATATCACAAAACAAAACAAACATCAAACCATGCATCAACCTAACCAAAGTCTAGAAGTGGTGACTTAGGCTAATGTGTGTGCTTTGAAGGCTTATGTGATATGCTTAGCTATGGCTTTAGTTTTAAATTTTCAAAGTGTGAAGAACATGTTCAACTTGGAGGAGGGTTTCATTTAAGTTGCTTAGTTATTTTGGGTTTATTATATTTCATGTTTTGATTTTTTTTAAGTGGATCCTATAATTAATTACTAAGTTATGAAGAGATGAAAGAGAATAACTTCTCTTCCCTTTCCTAACCTAAGTAATTTCTAAAGTAGATTCACATTTTAGTTTCATTTAGGTGAATGTTTTTATTAAATATTTTTATTAATCCTAAGTTTAGATAAACTCTAAACAAACCTATTTAAAAATAAAGGCATTTTAAGATTAAATAAAATGAATCAAAATTCACATAGCACACATACATTACTTCATTTATTTCCCAACATATATAACATGCACATGGATGGACCCTAAGCATATCTATACATGCAAATGAGAGTATTTAACACACTTTATGATGCATTCTAAGTAATCCATTTAAGAAAATTTAGAAGTTGAATATGCATGATTTTCTTAAGTAGAAAGGGTTTTCCTTATCCAAATGTTCACATACACACATGAAAGTAAGAAAGGCATAAGTGAGTACAACGACATTGTTAACCAAAGGTGTAAGGTACAAGACCTACTTAGGGCTACTTAAAGCCTCACAACTGGGTTATCTAGACTAATATACCACTTTCCTTAAATACAAACATATGTATAAAAGAAATGAAATAGAAAAGAAGAAAAAAGTTGTTTAATGAATTCATTTTTTGTTTATACAATTTATGTATGCAAGTATAGACAACCCTTCTTAGGTGATAGCGTAGGGATGAATAGGGTATGGAATTAAGAAAGTGTTGGTTCTTTTCAAATGAACCCTACATATTGCTAACTCCTATTCAAAATTATACCAACATAAGAAAGAAAAAAAAACCTATGCTAAGCATACCTTTGTAATTTATCACATGCAAACACATAATCAAGTAGCCTACTTTCAGATTTGGTATTTGATTTATGTGTTTTGAAAAATAATTTGGATTTAGTAGTGATAATATCCATTCATATTTCTACTTTAGCCAACACATGCAAATTTGACATAAAGTAAACAATTTCATTTTAAAATTTGAATTTCAAAATTATGAATGCATGAAATCACAAGACATACAACTTAACATGTTGGGGAAAGGTCCAAAGTAATGAAAGCATGTAAACAAACTCACTTCACTTAAATCCTAAAGACATTCTCAGAATAAGAAAATTTAGAATAAATCAAAGTGAATTCAAAGTGATTTTGTTTAGTTTGAAGTTTGATTTAATTTTGAAAAGGTGAGATGATTTGTTGTTTCTAACCCATTCTCACATGTGTTTGATATTTTTTAATTTTAAATAATTAGATCCATTTTTATGTGTTGATTAGGTTGTATGAATTAAGTAACTTAATTAACCCTTACCCACAACTTGGAAGAATTAACTAAACAATTATGAGCCAATGAGATGACATAAAACCCACAAAGAATTTAAATTTGCAATGCACCTAATAATGAAAAGGCCTAATGAAATTTGGCTCACAATTAAAAGTTAACTAAGCTAAAAAGTTTAGCTTAAGTAATTTCAAAACACCCTTTCATACTTATGAATGGGGTTTTGATTTCAATTAAACTTAGCTATTAAACACCCAAAGCATCTACCTAAGGTAGATTAATTAAGTTTTGGAACTTTTTAGAATTTTTAGAATTTAATTAAGGGGATAATTAATGAATTAACCCTTAAATAAGAGGAGATTAAGGAGAGAAAAGGGAGTTTAGGGAATAGCTTATGGGAAATTCTCCAAAAATAATCCATGATCCTCATACTCATTGGATCTGACCTTAATCAACCCTAATCATAGGTTAAAATCCCTAATCATTCCTTAATTATGCTTAATTACAAAAGGAGGGTAATTAAGAAAACCATATGCAATTCTTCTATTCAAGCATTCAATAAAATCCAAGAAAATTAAGGAAAGCTGAAGTCGTCCCCTAAAACATACCCAATTAATTTGGGATTAATCAGAGGGTTAATTAAAAAGTAATAACCAAAATAAATTTTTGAATAAAACCCAAATTTAGAGAAAAGCATAATTTAAAACTCATCAAAATTAATTTTAAAATGTTTTAGGTTTAATTATCTATCCATAGAATTTTATTTCATATTTTTCAAAATTTATAGGAGTTATTTTTAGAAGATCCTTAAGTGAATTAAGGATTAATTAAATCATTTTATTAATCACTAACTAATCCTAGCTCACGAAGCATGGCGCTGGTCGCTTTACATGCATCATGTAGGGGTCACTTAAACATCACATCCCAAATGTGGCGGTGCACGCTTTAATCTGTGTCATGATCAAAGATTGGACCCAAGGATCTCCGCATTTTAAAATGAGTAATAATTTGAATTATCCGCCCATCCATCTAAAATGCACGGATGGATGGTCGTTCTTCCCTTGATCACCATGATCAAGGGAAGATCCAAGCTAGATCTAGATGTATTCCAATCAACTCAACCCACACCATCTAAAGATAAAGCGAAATCCAACAAAAAAATCAATGGGGTGAAAATTTCCTTCACAAAGCTCCACACCACATTGAGTTTAATGGTCAAAAAATCCCATACCTACCGACTGACCCCTTGGAGAAGCTTCTGCATGAGATGAAGCAATTCAGAAGCTTTGAGCACTTGAGGTTGAGTGGATCCTTCTATGGGTCACCTCCTCATATGCTTGAGCTTCAACTTCGATCCAATCTAATCCCCCCTTGCCTTTAGAACTTGGAAATCAACTTAGGTGAGCTCGACTTGGTCACCTGAGTGTGCTTACAAAAGGAATTGGAAGGAAATGAAGTGTGGAAGAAGTTGGTAATTCAATTGGCTTCTCCTTTCACTTTGAAAACCAAGAAATGGAAGAATGGAATGAGCTCTAAGATGCTTGCTATCACTCTTGATGGCTCCTAGGTCTCACTAGCACTCAATAATTAGGGAATTATGCAAGTTTGTTTAGGGAGTATATCTCCCTTGAAGGATCACCGGCAATGGACATGTCATTTTGATCCAATTGATTGATGAGGCTATTTGATCGTTAGGAGTGCACATGGTCAGTTTGAGCAAGGAGTGGATTGCCAACCTCCCATGTGCATGAATTTGAGCTTGAGAGGGAGTTTGAAATTTCAATTTTGACCATAAGGTCGGTTTGGTCTAGGGACCAAATCCCAAACCCATTGGGTAGCTCACTCTCTAGGTCCCCTTGAGCTTTTAGGAAAGCCTCAAGTGAATGTGAAGAGGGTATGACCAAATTACCCATGGGTTAAGCCAAAATTTGTTCCATGGACTAGGGCTTGGATGCTCATTTTGCTATTTTTCCACTTTGAATATGTTGGGTATGTGGAGAAACTAGGTTTGGAAAAGTTTCAAGAGATTTGAAATTCATTTGGTAGGGTTTGTTGACCCATTTAGGTCAAAGTCAACATGGGTCAAGTTGACCAATAGGTTAAATTGGGGGTTCATATGACCATTTGAAATGTTTTGGTGTCTTTGGTTTGATTCAATTTGGTATATATTTGGTTTTGGCTCATATGACTTCATTTATTTCAAATGGGTCAAGTTGACCTATTTGACCCATTTGACTTTGAAGTAGGTCAAGGGTAGGTTTAGTTTGATTAGTCATATAGTGGATTTGTATCTTTGTTTTCAATCAATTTGGGTTAAGTTCAATTTTGGCTCAACATGGCCACTTTAGGTCATGTTGGGTCTAAGGTCAATTAGGCTAAGTTAGGTCTAGTTGGCCAATTGATCTTTGGTCAAGTTCCACAAGTGATTTGGAATCAACTTGACCCATTGGTTTCAATCAATTTGGCTTAGATCAAGTTTTGACACATTTTGAACCTTTAGGTCAAAATTGGTCAACTTGGGTCAAGTGGCCAATCAATGTTGTCTTTGTCAAGTTCAAACATAAGTCATGAGTGAACTTAGATTAATGGTTTCAATCAATTTGGCCTATAGTGGAATTTGGCTAAGGTTTCATTTTGGGCAAGTGTTGACTTAGTCAACCCTTAAGTTTGACTTGGTTTGACCTAATTTGATTGATTGATCATCCCATGGTGATTGTTGATCATGATGAGAGGGATATATGAGTTTGGTTCAATCCAATTTGGTTAGGATGAAAATTTGGCTCATAAGGGTACTTTAGGTCACTTTGGGTCAAGTGAGTAAAAAATTTGGTCAAAGCTTGATTTGAAGTTGATCTTGTATATGGACTTATGATTGAAATATAAATCTATTTACAAGTGGTTTGAAGTCAAATGGATTTTGATCCATTTGAAGATTTCATATTCAAAGGAAGGATATGAAAGGGTTTAGGTTTGATTTTTTAACTAGGTTTTGATTGAAGTTTGATTTATATATGAGCTCATGATGGTAGGATTGATTGAATCATGAATAGAAATCAAGAGTTTTGCTTGATTTGAAATTGATTTGGCTAAGTTCAAGATTTTGACTTGAAAGGCTTAGATTAGATTTTGGATTGATTTGAGTTTGATTTTGGAATAGGTTTTGATTATTTTAGGTTAAGTCCTTAAGGAAGGATTATGTACTTAGAAAATTTTGATGGATTTTGATCATGGGTTTCAATCATAGATTTCAATCATGGATTTCAATCATGGAATATATATGAGTTTGGAGAAAATCAAATAGAATTGATTTGGAGTTTGGCTTGAAGGAAGGAAAGTGAGGAATGGTTTAAGCTAAGGGTAGAAAGTTTTCCTAACACCCTAAGGCATGACCTATTCCTATGGCTAACTCTTCTAAGTCTTCTTGGGCTAGGTTGAGTGTCCACCTAATCACTAGATGTGTCCTAAGACTAAGGAACTCTTAAAGTATAAGAGAAGTCCTAAGCCTAAGATGGAGGGATTGAGAGCTCATTCTAAAAATGAGGTCAACATGTACTTAGTCTCTTGAACACCTAAGCATCTACCCAAGATAGATTAGTTAAGTTCTAGAAAGTTTTAAAATTTTATGAGATTAATTAAGGGGGTAATTAGTGAATTAACCCTTAATTAAGGTTGGATTAAGGAAGAAAGGGGGTTTAAGGAATATCTTATGGAAAGTATCCCAAAATTATTCTATAAACCTCATATTCACTTAATTAAAACTTAATTGACTCAATCAGAGGGTTAAACCACTAATTATATCTTTAATTAAGCTTAATTACATTAAGAGAGTGATTTAGGAATGAACTAGCAATTCATCTAATTAAACCACCAATAAATTCTAAGAAAATTGGGGAGGTAATCCATCCCACCAATTATGCATAAGAAGTTTGAGATTAATGGAGTAATTAGAGGGTAATTAGTAAAATAACATTCCCAATAAAACCTAAATCTAGAGAAAAGCACTGTTTAGAATTCATTGAAATCATTTTTAGAATATTTGATGTTCAATTATCTATTTAATGCAATTTATTTCATTTTTTTTTATTTTTCTAGGCATAGATATGAATTTAGGAAGTTTCCATGATTAATAGGTGATTTTTTAGCCTAATTAAATGTTTAATCCTGATGGCGCCATGTGGACAACTAACGCAGCATGCACTTTCCATATGGCATGGCAGGATTCAATTTTAAAGTTGTCACATCATAGCACCATGTCAGTGGCGGCTCTACGCACTTTCTCCTCACTTGTTCGATCAAGGATAAGATGGATGAGGTTAAAGTCACAGTTCTAAAGAATGAAATGTGGGATCCTATGCATCTTAATCATGGCCGTCCATCCAAAATGCATGGATGGATAGCCTATGATCCTTCCCTGTATTTCCCTATGGGAGAGGACATCCATCCATATTCTAAGGGATGATCCAAGCTCGATTGAGCTCAGATTGATCCCAAAACATACCCACACCATCTAAGCATAAAGGCATCAAATGGCTAGAATTTCATGGGATGAAAATCCACTTCACAAAGCTCCAAATATTGAAATTATGCTCGGGCTAATGGCTAACCTCACCGGGCTTCCCTTGAAAAAGCTTTGTCTAGTAGAGACAAAGATTTTTTGAGAGTTTGAGGTCTTGAGATTGGGTTGATCCCTCTAGAAGCCAACTCAACCTTGATTTGAGCTCAGTCTTGATCAAGGTAGCACCTCCCTTGCCTTTGGAGCTTGGATTAAGGGTTGGGCAAGTTCGATTGGGGTCCATAATGAAGCTTGTAAGGGAAATTGGGTTGATTTGAAGTGTGTAGTAAGTCTGATTTTGATTGGAGCTCCCTTATTTTCAATCTATGAAAATTAAAAAAAATGGAAATTGGGAATTTCTTGAGAGAGCTTGGGGAGGTTGGGAAATGACTTCTCTGGCTTCCTCTTGCTCAATCAAATTAGGGACTCATGGAATGAATTCAAATTAGGTGGAGTATATCTCCCCCTTGAGCAATCGGATGCCTGAGCTTCTCCTTTCTATTTTGATCCAATTAACCACCTTGAGTGGGTTTGTTAGGCCATTTAGGGTGTCCTTGCAATAGTGAGGAGTGGAGTACTAGAGCTTACATGTGCTTAAATCAAGTGGAGGAGGGATTCCATGTGCTTAATTTCATGCAAGTGGTTAGTTTTAGCTCTAGGCTAGGTTTGGCTGACCCAAACCCATTGGATTAGCTGCACCACACTCCCTAGTGCTCACTTGATCTAATAAGAGGGTGCCAAGTAGTTATGGAGAGGATTTGTTCAAATTCCAAGCGAATTTGGCCAAAATTTACCCTTTAACCTAGGGAGAAAAAAGTTCATTTGACATTGATTTCAATTTGAATATGTTTAGTATGTTAGAAAAATGGGTTAGATCAAGTTTCATTGAATTTCAAGTTAGTTTGATGTGATTTGGCTCATGTCAATCCATTTAGGTCAAAATAGGTCAACTTGGGTCAAGTTGACCAATTGGTCAAATTAGGTCAAAGCAAGGGTTGGGTCAAGCTTATATGACCATTTGAAATGTATTGGTGGCATTGGTTTGATCAATTTGGTTTTGGTTTGAATTTGGTTCAATTTAGTTCATTTAGGTCAAATGGGTCAAGTTGACCAATTTGACCCATTTGACTGGGCTAGATCATGGTTCATGTTTCATTGGTCATATGAAATGGATTGATATCTTTGTTTCTAATCAATTTGGTTTATATTTGAGTTTGGCCCAATTTGACCTTTAGGTCAAGTTGGGTTCATGGTCAATAAAGTTAGGTCTAGTTGGCCAATTGAGGAATTTGGTCAAGTTCAACAAGTGATTTGGAATGAACTTGACCCATTGGTTTCAATCAATTTGGCTTAGATCAAGTTTTGACACATTTTGACTTTTTAGGTCAATAACTTGGGTCAAGTGGCCAATAGCTTAGGCTCAAATGTTGATTTGGTCAAGTTCAAACATTGATCATGAATGAGTTTTGATCAATGGTTTCAATCAATTTGGCCTATAGTGGATTTTGGCTATGTTGGTTTCATTTTGGCTAAGTGTTGACTTGGTCAACTTAGTTTGACTTGACCTAATTTGAGTGATTTCATCTCATGATGATTGTTGATCATGATTAGAGGCTTAGATGGGCTTAGTTCAATCCAATTTGGTTAGGATTAGAATTTGGCTCATAAGGGGTAATTTAGGTCACTTTGGGTCAAGTGAGCCTAAGTGGGTCAAATGACTTGGTCAAAGCTTGATTTGAGTTTGATTGAACTCACATATGGACTTATGATTGAAATATAAATCCATTTGTAAGAGATTTGAAGTCAAATGGGTTTTGATTCATTTGATAATTTCAAGTTCAAAGGGTGAACATGAGTTTGATTTGGGTTTGATTTTTCAATTGAGTTTAAGTGATTGAAGTTTGTATTTATATTTGGAATCATGATTGAAGGATTGATTGAATCATGAAAAAAATCAAGAGTTTGGGTTGATTTGAAATTGATTTGGCTAAGTTCAATAGTTTGACTTGAAAGGCTTAGGTTGAATTTTGATTGAATTTGAGTTTGATTGAGTTGTTTTTTTTGAATTTATATTTCATTTATATGTGAATATAAATGAGAATATAAATGGGTTATGAGAAAATTTCATGAATTTGAAGTGATTTGAACTTGATTTGGGCTAAGTCCTTAAGAGGGAATCAAAGGGACTTGGGAAAGATTTTTAGAATTTGGATTTGATTTTGGAATTTATTTGATTGATTTGAATTTATTTATATATGTGAATGTAAATGAGAATATAAATGGGTTGTGAGAAAATTTCATGAATTTGGATTTGATTGATTTGGGCTAAGACCTTAAAAGGGAATCAAAGGACTTCGAAAATATTTGTAGAATTTCAATCATGGGCTTCAATCATTTGCAATTGTTCATGGATTTCAATCATTTGAAATTGATTTTAGTTTGGAGGAAATCAATCAAGTTGGAATTGATTTAATATTGGAGAAAAAAGAATTAAGCGAGAATTGGTAGGCAAATTTTCCTAACACCCCTAAGGCATGACCTATTCCTATGGCTAACTCTTCTAAGTCTCTAGGGCTAGGTTGAGTGTCCACCTAATCACTATATGTGTCTTAAGACTAAGAAACTCATAAAGTCTAAGAGAAGTCCTACCTAAGATGGAGGGTTTGAGCTCATTCTAAAATGAGGTCAACAAAGGGCTAATAGTGGTGTGATTGACAAGGAACACCACATGTATTGGTGTTGACCAAAATGATCAACAACATTGAACAATCTCAAGCACTAATAGAGCCTATCTACTCCTAACCAAAGGTGTAGAAAGAATCTAGAGCTTAGTGCAATGTGACTCTACTCATGTCAAAGACATAAGAGAGAAAGGAGGAATCCACTAGGGATTGAGTATGTGAACCTTCCACTAGGTTCAAGTCATCCACAAGGGATGAGAGGTTTGATTTGATTTGAGTCTCACCGGGAGAGAAATTTGATTTGTTTAATTAAGTTATGCTGGGGAAGAGGGTTGAATTTATTTCAATTTATTGTTTGTTTAATTGTGTTTGTTTTGACTCCACCAGGGATGGAAATGTGAACTCTCCACTGGGGAGGCAAGTTCAAGTCATCCACAAGGGAGGAAAGGTTGTGAAATTCGCTAAGGGATTAGAATTCTGAGTCCACTAGGGAACTAGAAAGATTTGCATCTCACTGAGGAGGAGCAAAAGATTTGATTTGGATTGATTGATTATTTTTTTATTTATTTCATTTGATTTTTAGATTTTGGATTTTGAGATGGACCCTATTGGTTTGATGGATCGACCAGTAGAGCCAAGGTGGCTTAATGCTAACTAAGATTTACCAATCCAAAGGGGTAGTCTAATAAACACATAGTAGGACTAGCCAACCAAAGGGATGCCTTTCGATATACAATAATTATACTAGGAAGAAAGCATAGTAGACTTACATCCTCCAAAGTAGGGACCAATTGTTGGGATAATCTATTGGCAAGGCAAATGATCAACACAACCTAGGGTGACTATTGAGTGAATGTCACTTAGATTTACTCAAAGATAGTCAAAGATTTATTTCATTTTTTTTATTTTGATGGGTCCCATCGGTTTGCGATGGACTGCACTGAGTAGGGCCATGGAGGTCTAAGCCTAACTCAGATTTACCAATCCAAAGGGAGTAGTCTACCAACCATAAGGTAGGACTATCCAACCAAGGGGGTGCCTTTCGGTGTACAATGGTCAAGTTAGGAAGAAAGTGCGGGGACTCACATCTTCAAAAATAGGGAACCATTGGGGTGATCATTTTCCTTGGGCAACAAATCGAACCCGACCTAGGGTTGATTATTGAGTGAATGCCACTGGGACTTAGATCAGCTCAAAGATAGTCAAAATTAATTTTATTTTTTTAGATTTATTTTGATGGATTCTATTGGTTTGTGATGGATCACACTGAGAAGGAGCTTATATCAGCCTAGGCCTATCTCATACTTACCGAACCAAAGGGAATAGCTTTCCAATGGGAGAGCTATCCAACCAAAGGAGTGCCTTCGCTTGCAATGATCAATTCAAGGGAAGAAATCTTGGGACTCACATCTTCCACTACAAAAGACCACTAGGGTGATTGGTTACTTTGGGCAATAAATCAACCCTGGCTACCCCAATTCACAATCATGCTAGGAAGAATGCATCATAGTCTTACATCTTCCAAAGTCAAAGACTACTGGGTAACCTGCTTGGGGAAAAATAGATTGAACCCACCTAAGGGTGAGACTATGAGTGAGTGCCAACCCGGGACTCATCTCAACTAATTCACAATTCTTATAGGGAGTTACGACACTACCCTAATGATAGGATGCTTGCTTGGGAAAAGGAGTCCTTTGGGGGCTTGAATTCCTAATCCACAAGAAAATTAAATTTGTCTATTTTTTATTTTATTTTAATGTGGACCTTGTTGGTTTGTGAGGGATCAAACTAAGAAGCAGCTTATATCAACCTAGACCTAACTCAGATTTATTGAACAAATTCTCCAACCACAAGGGTGGCTACTAGGAAAAGGGGACTGCCCAATCCAAGAGTAACCCAAGTAGTGTCTAAATAGGATCGCAAAGGATGTGATCCAAATAGAGTGCCCATAGGGAGAGGGGCTGCTAAGGGCTTAATCCAAAACCCTGGAGAAGATGATATGACTAGTCATATATCAAATAAGTATTCGGTGTCCAACTCAAGGAGAAAGCTCGAGTACTCACATCCACCAAGAGTGGTGTATTCATTGGAGTGAGTCACAAGATAGCAACATCAACCAACCTAAGGTGCTCGTTTGCAACAATCAACCTAGGAAGAAAGCTTGGGGACTCACATCTTCTTATAGTGGAACTGATTGTTGGGACAGTCTATCTCGATAGGTGCCATCTGACCTAGGGCGACTACTAAGTGAATGCCATTGGAGGACTTATATCAACTCAAACATAGACAAGAGGAAAGGAGCCTCTGGGGACTTACCCTAAACCTCAAATATACTCGACCTAGTTAGTGTATGATGATGGCTAGTTCAAGAAAGCATGGGACTCATATCTTCTTAAACAAAGTCGCATGAGGTAGCTTACACCGGGCAAAGGAAGCCTACCATACTATCAAGGTGCTCATTTTTGCAATGGTCAAGTTAGAAGAAAGTATGGGGACTCACATCCTCCAAACAAGTGACCACTAGGGTGACATACTACAGGTAGCATGTAGACCCAACCTAGAGAAGCTAATGAGTGAGTTCACAGGGCTTGCTCCACATCAAAATAGCCCGAGATAAAAGATATGTGTTTATTTTTGTGCATGTGTTAAAAGGAATAGGATGCCTCTCAGGTTCTCTCACACCTACTTAAACACATTAGGGATTTTGATGAAATGGTGCCACAGATGGCAACCGGGAATTCCCACTAAGAAAGGATGTCACTTGGGTTATCTTACACCTAACTTAGTTATGCTTATCGAAATAGGATGCCTCTTAGGTTCTCTAACACCTATTCTAATAACATCGATAAATGTGTTTGATTGTGTTTGTGTTGTGTTTGTGTTGTGAAAGTGGGATAGGATGTTGCTGGGGGACTCTTACAGCTACCCTAAACACGTCATGGTGGATTTATAAGATAAGCAAATAATGCTTCTAAAGAAGAGAAGATTTTGATGAAATGGAATCAGATTTTGGGTGATTGATAGAATTATTTTCAAAACATGATTTTTATGAGTAATATTTCTTCAAATAGAGCCCATTAATTGAAAGCATCGGGTGTTCCCATTTACAATCAATAAGCTAATAAGATCCTCCTTGGTAGGCCTTCTTATGACATAGGGCCTCCTAAGTGGGTTCAAACTTGCCTCATCTTTTGATAAAATTGGTCTTTTAGACTAACACAAGTTCTCCTCTAAAAAAAGACCAAGGGTGGACCAACTTGTTGTGATCTTGAATCATTTTGGCCTTACAACTCGAGGTTCTGCATGCGATGGACACTCCTGCAAACCTTCAAGCTCTTATAATAAAAACTTTGCATTCTGCTCTGTAGTGATCTTGTTACCCAATGCTATCCTTAGTGATGGGAGTTGAACCTCTAAAGGTAAAATGACTTGCACCCATACACTAAGGAAAATGGGGGTAGATTGAGTTGAGTCGTGTGCGCCCACAAGGCTTCAACCAATTGCTCGCACTACCGCTTGTATCATCAAAAGTCTTCTTTAGTATTTGAATGAGAGTTTTGTTGAATGCTTCTACTAAAACATTTGCTCTAGGGTAGTAGATGGCGGAGTATCTCCAATCTACACCATGTCTTCTGGTAAAGCTATTGATCTTGGTGCTTTTGAATGTAGTACCATTATTTGATATAATTCATTGAGGCACCCAAAACCTATATACAATATGGTTCCTAAAAAATTGAAGCACATGTTGAGCTGTGACCTCTCTGAGTGGGATTCCCTCTACCCACTTAGAAAAGTAGTCGATGGAAGCTAAGATGAACTGATGCCCCTAGGAATAAGGAGGATCGATAGGACCTACAATGTCGGTACCCCAACACTCAAATGGCCATGAAGCCAAGGTAAGGTGTAGAATGTTGGGTGGTTGGTGAAGGACCACACTGCACTGTTGATGTCATCTCCTAGCTACATCCATGCGCCTATAATCATAAAGGCAAGAGTAGTATCCTAGCCTCTTGATCTTCATCTTCATCTTCAGACCAGATTGATGTGCTCTACATAGACCTAAATATACCTTGGTCATAATGCTACGGGTATCTTATTTGTCTAAATAACATAACCACATTTGGTCAAAAGACTGTCGGTACATGGTGCCATCAATGAGAGCATAGGAGAGAGCTCTTTGTTTCACCTGATGGGCTTATGACTCTTGAGGTAGTTTTCGTGTTCAAATAGTCTATGAATGGTTGCCTCTAATCCATCTCCTCATCCTTTTTGCAATAAAAACACCCTTCAAGAGAAAGTCTCGATGAGTTCAACATCAATAAGGGATATGACTATCTATTTTGGACCCTTAGGAATGGACTCATCTTCTAGACATTCCTTCTTTGGAAAGTTTGGCCAAAGCATCTACTACTATGTTCTCTACTGAACCTTGTAGATGGTGACTTTGAGGATTTGGGCCAACAACTTCATGGTATACTGGTAATGATGAAGCTTGGGTTTGTGAACCTTGTAGGACCCAGCAATCTGATTGATAACTAATTGAGAATCGCCCAAAGTTGTTGATGCTCTTGACACTGACTATGATGGCTAACTCCAAATTGGCAATCAAAGCCTCATACCTTCATTATTGGTGGGGTTGGAAAGATAGTATGAGAATCATCACATCATGGCCGAGTTAGAGGACTATCCTACCCTCTTTCCGAAGAGTAGATTATGGTGCTTCCCTTTATGAAAAGAAGTCGCACCATCAAAATACATCTCCCATCGGTTGCCAACCTCCCTAAGTTCATGATTTGTTCATCAAGGAGATCATCAAGCGAGAATCAAGGAAGTGGGTGCTAAGATATGCTAATGCTTGTCCTTTTATCATACAGAGGGGTATGAATGTGATATCAAACTATGAGAGGATCATGGACCATCGTGCCAAACATTTGGATAGCATTGGCTGTGTCATGAGATACTGCAGTGGATTGGTTCTGAAAATCAAGTTCACCTTATAAGAAAGCATATAGTGTCATAACTTTTGGGAAGCAAAGATCAAAGCTAGACAATGTTTCTCAATAGGTGGGTAGTTTCTTCGGAATGAGATTCGAGGTAGTAGAGCACTCTCCCTTCCTTCATTGGCTTGGGCTAACAAAGTGCCAGAGAGTCATCCAATGTAGAGATAGAGGATGAGTGCGCTAATAGGCTAGAACTTGGCTTCACCAATACCGCTTGATATCTTCAAAGACATGGCACTTATCATCCCATTCAAACTTGGTATCCTTTTTGGTAAGTGCTGAAAATGGCTTGCATCTTTATGATAGGTTGGAGATAAAGCATCTCAGATATGCCAACAGTCCTTGGAATGATCTGAGTTGAGTTAAACTCTTATGAGGTGGCATTTCTAAGATAGCTTTAATCTTTACAGAATCTATCTCTATTCCAGTGTCGCATACAACAAACCCAAGGAATTTCCGCTTCTCCTCAATGCACAATTCGGGGATACATCTTGAGGTTATATTATCTTAATTTGAAAAAACTACTCTCAAGTCAAAGAGATCATCTTCCTTTCTCTCTTGACTACTAGATCAACATAGCACTCAACCCGATGATGGATGAGTTCATTGAAGATCCGAGTCATGGCTCGCTTGGTATGTAGCACCAACATTTTAAGGCAAAGCCATGACCTTATAATAAAAGATTTGTGGGTTTAGAAAGTGGTTTTTTCATCTTCAAGAGACACCTTGATTTGGTTGTAGCTAGATGACCCATCCATGAAAGAGAACACTACATGAGATGAGGCAATGTCCACCATTAATTCTAGTGTAGGAAGAGAAAACTCATCCTTAGGACATGCCTTATTTGAATCAAATTTGCATATGTGAATTTGGTCATTCTTCTTCTTAAGTGGTATGACATCTAACTAGGTGGATATTTTTCTTCCTGATGAAACCAAAGATCGATCAATTTCTTGACTTCAAAATGACCTGTTGTTGATTTCTAATCGCATGCATCTAGGAGCTTGCTTGATAGGGTTAGATCTATTGCTAGTTTGTGGACCGCTACGTTAGAAATATGCATTTCTTCATAACTCTATGCAAAGCAGTCCTTAAACTTAGTCAATAGCCTAACTAATTCATTAGTTTCTTCTTCATTCAACAACAAATTGATGTACGATGTGCGTGGATTTTCTTCTATCTTGAGGTTGATTTCTTTAAGCTTGTCTATTATTGAATGGATTTCTTCTTCAAATTCTGGAGGTGCATCCTTGATTTAAAGATCATCTGGATCATCTGAGGTTTCTAAACACACATCCTCATAAGAGTTGGTGTTGTGTGAAAAGAACCTATTAGACTCCAAATGATTGGTAACAACTAAGCAGTAATCATCATCATCGACTGGACCTACTGTCTCTTGATTGTGCTTCTTTGCCTGTATTATTCCACAGCTTCTCAAAATACTCTAACCTGTGCCTGGATCATGTATGAGGAACCAAACCTTTCTGTATAAGATTATGAACACAAGGTGAGTAAAAGTAAAATAGTAATTCCATTAATTCTTTAAATGAATCCTCCTCAAGTTCTACATCAACTTCAGGAGTTGAGGATGATGATCCCAAAAAGAATCTCTTTGGCTTTGCATCCATGGAAGACTTAGGGGCTTCCTTAACTCCTAAACCTTCAACTTTTTGAGATGAAAGTGAGGTTAGAGCTAAGGTTCCCAATCAATAGTCAATAGTCACATAAGCTTGATTCAAATACTTTGCTTTATCTAGAGGCTTGGTCTTCGTCATTGTCTGGATCAAAAGTCACCTCCAATGGAACCCACTGAGAGGGGTTGGCTGGTATGCTATTCACATTATACTCATTTTTTGAGCTGGATTCCAAGTCTATGTGAATAATAGGGTACTCTGAACGAACATAACCCCTATGATGGCCAACCAGGGTCTTCCACCTATGGAACGCCTTTATTTCTACCCTACCTCTACCCGGTGGAGGTTGAGTCATCCTACCCACATGTCCATATGATGGAATGGACGGTGGAATGTGATATGCTCTATTTCTTCTTCAATTTCCCTTCTTGTTCACTTGGATTTTCAATTTTCTTTTCTTTTTCTTTTTCTCTTTATTTTTCTTTATTTTCTTTTCTTTTGAATTTGAATTTTGTCCAAGTTCACAAGAAAGGGTGTTTTGAGGAAGATAGTAGGTCGCATCCTTATAAATCTCAACCTCTCTAACTGAAAATGGCTTTTCATCACCTTTGACACAGTATTCAATCCCATCCTTTCTGAATTTGATGCACTCATGGAGGGAGGATGGAATCATCTTGTTCTGATGTATCCAAGGCCTAAAAAAAAGAATGAAGTATTTGAATCAATTATGTAAAACTTAGCTTTAGCCTTTCAGTCACCTATCTCCAATGGTAACACTATGGAACCTAAAGCCCACACGCTTTGTTCATTGAATCCTCTCAACATCATCCCATCTCCTCGAAGTTTGGAGATGTCAATCCTCAAATAGGCAAGGGTCTTTAGACTCATAATGTTTATCGATGCACTTGGATCGATGAAAACTCTATCAAGTCTGAATCAACCCATGTCGACTGTAATGTAGAGGAGACGGTTGTGCTCCATATCCCCTAGAAGAAGGTCTTCATTTGTAATGTGCCTCCTCACCAATAGTGGTCAGCTGAGCTAAGTATATCTCAGGATCAAGGAGAGCCTTGATTAATGATTCCCTCATCTCTTTAGATAAGACAAGGGCATCATATATTTAGATAAGATAAGGGCATCATATATGCTTAGCTTAGATGGAAACTTTCTTAAATGAGAGAGGAAATTGTAGTCTACCTTTGATCCTCCACAAGCATATCCAAGGGTGGAACATCTTGTGAGGGGCTTCGATCCTCAAACCAATGGCTTATTTCTATCTTGAGGTGCCTTAGGAGGTAGAACATTGCCACTACGGAGGTTGACTTCGGTGATCTCTTATAGTAGGGTAATGGAAGACTCTACCTGCACGTCACGCTCACCTACAGCTTCTCCTATGGGACCCTCAAATTCGCATGATTCCAAGTCTATCTCAAGAGGTGAACCCCATAGTATTTGAGTAGAAAATGACTCAATTTAAAAAAGGAAGATCAAATTATTATAGTTATTTTGACTTGAAGAGTTATCATTAGAAGAAGACAACCATTAGAAGTGACATAGATGTAATTCAAGCTAGTTTTATTTCAATTTCTTAGATTTGATAGGAGGTACAAAGTAGAAATCAAGTAAAGTAAGTGGGTAAGGGATTTGATGCCCTTATCCACCGATACAAGAGTTTTAATAGAAGAAGAAGAAGAGCTAGGTAAAGTAGAGGAAGTCACCGATGTGGTAGCAACGAGACTGAGGTTGGACTTCTGGTTGCACCACTAGGTATCCTGGGCACATGTCGCCATCGCATTGCTACGAGCTTACCTTCCTTGAGTTGGCAACTTGCAAACCTTCCTTGATGTTGGAGGTTTGAGCCGACGTGCACCTACAAGAAAGTTTCTTGATTTTGAATAATTTTTTAGAGGTTTTGATAAGGAGATATCCCAACCTTCTTTGGTTTTGGAAGGATCAAGAAGTACCTAATGGAACTGGTTGTTCCATAAGGTATTCCTTCAGATAACTATAGCACGGGTCTTGAAGCTATGTTCAAGCCGCCCTTGAATGTGAAGCAATCTTCCAAAACATGACCTAGCATATGGTAGGGGAAAAAAGTTAGATCATGGATTTTGCCCACTTCCTTCATTCTCCTAGGTTCGTATGAAAATCGGCTTTTTAAGAGATTCTTAAAGATCTTCCTGATTTCCTCCCTCTTAAATGAATAAAGCTTATTAAGTTTATCCAAAAGAGTAGGTAGACTATAGTTACCTAATGGTAGGTATGTGTACCAATGCTACTGATCATGTGGTTGAGAGAGCGGCCATGTAGGCCATGGAGGCTATGTGGAAGGCGCCTTGGTGGTAGAGGAGGTGAAAGGCTAAAGTCATGGTCTCGATTGATCTCTACCTGGTTGCTTCCCCTTGTCTACCACATCATCACTATTCTGGCTTCTTCTCATATACCTTTGTGGCTTTGTCTTGGGAAACCGGTCTTGAAAAGGCAACTATTTGGCCTCTCCTTGTACTAGCCACCTTATTGATTGACTTCTCAAAAGTTTTGATGATGAAGCTCTTAAGCATGAAAGAGACCTAGCCATGGATATTCTTTAGAAGAATCCCAATGGCATGCTATTCAGACGGCTGTGACTCACATTTCATACTTAGGTTATGCCATCTGAGAATGTAGTCAACAAGGGACTCACTTGGGTGTTATTGTGCTACAACGAGATCGCCAACAGTGACCCTTTGTTGAGCTCTAGCAAACCTCTTGATAAAGAGTTGCTCCAACTCCGCAAATATCTTTACTAAACTGTTGGGAAGTTCAGCATACCAGTCAAATGCTATACCTACTAAGCTACTAACAAAGAGATGAAATAGTAAAGCATCATTGCCACCAATGTTGCAACAACTAGCTCTAAAATGTGATGTGCCTCCTAAGGGTTTCACTGCCATCAAAACTCTTGAAGAAAGATAGCACAAAACCCTTAGGATATTGGATTGTATCAAATTTCTCCATGTAGGGTCTACCCTTTGGAATTGATGATCCTCCTCGGGCTTGAGCCAAAGCTTCCTTCCTTCCACGCTCAACCATGGACTTGATATCTTTTTCTTATATGGAGGTATTGTCCACTATTTTCTTATACATGCTGGTGCTACCTTGCTCTACTGGAAGTAAGGTCCTGACTGGGTCCAAGACATGAACCAACTCTAGCTGACTAGTATCAGCTATGGTAGGATGAACTGACGCGACTTGATTCTGTAATGCTAAGATAGCTGCTAATAGATCTTTAGGCTTATTTTCCATCCTATCTATCTTTTCATCCTTCTACTTTATTTGTGCTAGGAGGTGTTGGGTCGAGTGGGCTGTGTCTTCCCCCTCGACCTCAATACCTTCCATAGCCTGCTGCTCTTTGAGGAGGGATCCCCTGGTATCTACCATGCAAACCCCTGTTGAGTCTCCCAACAAATCATCTTCATTGGGATCAAAGCTGATCTTCTAATCATCAGACCAGTCATATCCTAAGATTTCTTTCTTTTCCATGAGTTAATGTGCTACTATGTCCTCTAGAGAATGATCAATCTTTACAGGTACAAATGACTTTGACCGGTGATCACTATCATGTACCGAGAGGCACCATCCTACTAGAGAATCAACCCCGTGAGGACTATACTCACGGAAGAAATGCACTCGATCCATGAACTTTGTACGTGGTGACACTTCTAGAGGCTCTACCATCATGGGTGCAATCTCATCTTCTCCTCCAACTACTGCAACCATTTCAATGTCCTGCTATACTGGTGGTGTTGGTGAAGGGATGACCAATATGCTTCAGCGCCATGCCTTTCGATAAAGTGTAAGGTCAAAGAGAGCTCGCCTGCCACAGGGCGGTGTAGATGGAATGAGATCCTTTGGCCACCGGATCACCAATGGGTCCTCTTCTCCTAGATGTGGCCTTCATGGCCTTTAAAAATTGGAGATGCAAAAACATGAACAGATGGTGGAGGGAGTGTGGTGGAGAGACACCACCGACTCTCTAATAGGGGCCTTCCTCCTGTGATGGGCAGTCCCCATAAGCAGAATACTATCGATATGATCATGTGGTAGCACACCAATCAAAAAAATCAATGAGTGCAGTGCCACTACCGACTAAACCTCCACCTCCCTAGTGATCAATCAAGTGTGCCTCCTAGCCCTTTCTTGAAGATGCTTCCCACACGAAATAATACATGCTCATCTAGGCTCGCCAACTCAGATGCCATGGAGGCCAATATGACCTCCCTACCTAACACTGGGGATGAAATCAAACCACTGGTGGAGGTGAAGCAGGGATCCTCCTGGCATCCACTTTGTCAAACCCAGGGAGAGGATGGAATGGGTTTGTTATAGCTAGTGGGGAAATCAAAGTGGGCAACTCCTCAACAATTGATCGTGTAGCTGCCTCCATCTCCTTCGTGATGTGGGTATGGTACCGCTTTATCATGTAGTTTTTGTTCCTCCTCTGAGTCTTGGTAGGGTGAGTGGAGTAAGAGCTAGACCCAACCTTAAAAGGGAGACAACTGGATTAGGGGGCCTTACCCTTTGGTGCTAATGATTGCTCTCACTGGGCAACATGAGAAATAATTGGGTGCACTGCACATACACCGCATCACATACCTATAGGAACCACCACTACCTTCCTCTTCAATGAAGGAATATTAGAGTTTGAGGCCATATCAATCTGAATGATTGGATTCTACCCAGTCACTGTGCTCTTACTAATAGTGGTGAGGGGAGCGCCCTCACAGGTAATCCTCGCCCCCTCAAAACCTCATCCAAAATGAATGAGGTGGGCATAATCAGAGTGGGGAAGGTCGATCCAGGGCCAAGTCCATCCCATGGGGAAAGGTAAACACATACTTGGGTGCTGCCATTTCTGTCAACTAAAAACTGAAACTGCACTTAAACTGAAACTATCGCTAAATGAGAGTCTGAAATGTTGAAAATAAACTTGAATCAGATTTCTATTGATTTTAAATTCAAATTTTAGAAATTGAACCCACACTCAACATCTTGAAAGTGTTAAGTCTTTCTCAAATGGATTTAGAATAGATATTGAAGTTTGATTGGAAAGAGGAATTTAAGATGTAGAATCCATTTTCAACAAATTTGGGTATATTGAGAATGGCTTCAAATATATTTGAAGAGATGCTTCCATAGGGTCATATTTGAATTCAATTTTTTATTTATTTGGTGACCCTTCATTTAACAAATTTGAGTATGTTAAAGTAAAGGGTCAATTTGCCTTTGTTTTGGATTTGTCATTTTTGGAATTTGTTCATATAGCAAATTTGAATAAGCTAAATGAGGTGTTTGAAAATAATTTTTTCTTTTTTTTCTTTGTTTGCTTTGTTTTGTGAATCTTTTTATGATTTGAAAAATGGAATCCTTATTTAAGAAATTTGGGTATGCTAAAAATAAAAGGATCTAGGTGGATTTTATTTTGAAATTTTTTTGAAAATAGGATCCTTAGCAAATTTAAGTATGCTAAGAAAATCCTAATTTGTTTCTTTTGATTTTGATTTGATTTTGAAAATTGGATTCATAGCAAATTTGAGTATGCTAAGGGAATCCTAATGTGTTTCTTTGATTTTGATTTGATTTAAAAAAGGATCTTCAACAAATTTATGTATGATAAGGAAAGTCCTAATGTGTTTCTTTTGATTTTAATTTGAAAGGTAGGATCCTTAGCAAACTTGGGTATGCTAAGGAAAACATAAAGTGTTTCTTTTGATTTTTGATTTGGAAAATAGGATTCTTAGCAAATTTAGGTATGCTAAGAAAATCCTAATGTGTTTCTTTTGAAGATTTTGATTTTGAAAAAAGGACTTCACTTTAGTAAATATGGTATACCAAATAAAGTTCCAAATGTGTTTTGAAAATTTTTTGTGAAATGGAGATTTCACTTAGCAAATTGAGTATGTTAAATGAAATTCCAAATGTGTTTCAAATTTTTGTTTTGAAAAGGAGACTTCACTTTAGCAAATATGGTATGCTAGAATGAAGTTCCAAATGTGTTTTGCAAAATTTTTGTTTTATTGATTTTGAAAAGAGATTTCCATTTAACAAATTTGGGTAAGTGAGATGGAAATCAATTTTTGAAAGAGGAAAATTGAACTTAATCATTTGTGGAATATGTTAAGAGGGATTTCAAAATAATGTCATTTCATTTAGAAATGAAATCTTTATTCTATAAATTTGGTTATATTGAATGGAGATGTTCATATGTGCTTTTGGAAAATTTATTTTTGATTTTGTTTGAAAGTGAGACATCCGTTCAATAAAAGTGAGTATATTGAATGGAGAGGTTCATATGTGCTTTTGGAAAATTTATTTTTGATTTTGTTTGAAAATGAAACATCTATTCAATAAATGTGGCTATATTGAATGGAGAGGTTTCACATGTGCTTTTAAAAAATTTATTTTTGATTTTGTTTAGAAAGGTGAAAATTCCAACTTAACACATGTGGAATTTGTTGAATGGAATTTCAAAGTTGTAATAATTTTTTTTGTTTGAAGATATAACATCCATTCAACACATTTGAATGTATTGTATGGATAAACCCATCTACAAATTTTGTACTTTTGAAAACATGATTGTTGAAATTTTATTTTTGAAAATGAGGTCTTTACCAAAATGAATTGAGTGAAGAAGCTCATTTGTGCTGTTGACCTCACTTTTGGAGTGAGCTCTTAACATCCTCTTAGACTTAAGGATCTTTTAGACACTAAGATTTCCTTAGTCATAAGACACATCTATTGATTAGGTGAACACCTAACCTAAGCCTGGAGACTTAGAAGTGTTAATCATAAGATTAGGCTGCCTTAGGGTTTAAGGAAATTACCATCCCATAGCCTAAACATAATCTAGATACACTTTCTAAAATCAAACCCGACTCAATTCTCAAACTAAATTCAAATTCAAATTCAAATTCAATCTAATTTCAAAATTTGACTCCAAATGATTGAAACCCAAAATCAAATTCAAATCCTAAAACTCCTTCCTAAGCCATATGAACCATATTCATAAGCTTAGCCAAATCTTTTCTTAAATCAAATCAAACTCAATTGATCTCTTCATAAATGAATTATTCCTTCATTTATATTTACAAATATAAATGAAATTCAAATTCAAATGACCAAAACCATATTGAAAATCAAATCCAAACTCAATTTAAACCCTTTAAGCCAATTCTTTGGACTTAGCCAAATTTTATCCAGATCAAGTCAAAACTAACAAATTTTCTATTGAATCAATCATTTATTCAATTATTTACCCAAATATAAATGAAACCTACAATTATCAAATCAAATCTAAACTAAACCAATTGACAGGTGCACTTTAAAGTGACCTAAAGGCCCATTTGAGCCAACTTCTAATCCAACCCAAATTGGATTGAACCAAGCTCACCAAAATCTTCCACCATGATTTTGATCACCCTAGGATGATCAATTGCAATCAATTCCAAACCAAGCCTAATTGGCCATTTGATCCAAATTGACCCAAATTGGCCTAAAAATCGTCAAATCATGATCTAACCCAAATTGATTGCAACCAATGGCTCAAGTTTATTCCAAATCAATTATTGAACTTAACCAAAGCCATAATTAAACCCAATTTGATCAATCAAGCCTAATTGGGTCAACTAGACTCAACCTAGCCCAAATCGGCCTAAAGGGTCAATTTGGCCTAAATCAAAATTAAATCCAAATTAATTCAAACCAAAGGCCTCATTCATCTTCAATTAGTCAATTGAATATGAATCAACCCATAAACCTAGTTAATTTGGCCAATTTTGGTCAAATGGGTCAATTTGGCCCAAAATGACCCATATGACCTAAATTGGGCCAAATCCCTTGAAACCAAGCAAAGCCATTTAATCAAATCCAAACCCATTTGGGATCAGCCAAAAACAAACCCAACCCATTTCAAATCCCTCATGAACCAAGCCCCACATAGGATTCCACCTAACCTCATTTAATTTCCCCATCACATGCACTTAACCCCTCATCACATGGCCCCAATATTTCAATTAAACAAATCTCATCATATGGCAGCAAGAGAGGATGTTAGAAAAAAAATCCAAAGTCCTCAATCAATCTAGATCTAGCCCTAACCACCCCAACAAAATGGCATTCAATTTGGAGCCAAAATAATTCAAAAAATTTTGTATTTTCATCCATTATAAAGGAGGGAGACTTGAGCTCTCTTGCTCCCATCATCACTCAACCCCCAAAGCTCTCCAAAGCCAAAGTAACCCATTCCCCACTTTGTTTAGCCACTTTGAGCTCAAATCATAAAGAATTTGCTCTTAGACAAGGCGGTAAACATGAAGGAGGCGTTTCAAGATAAGCAAGGCTAAAGATTACTCTGAAGCTTCCTCACACACATAGGACCTCCCTCAGATCTTCACCGCCACCGAAAATCATCCCCGGTGAGGTAACTTTCGTCAAACCATAGTCAGCTTTAGGATTTTGCATATTTTGTATTAAATTTCCCGTGACTCTAGGAATTTCCTTTAGAAAATCCAACACTTTTATTTTAAATCATCCCAAATAGGAAATAGAATTTTTTTGGTGTGAATCGGTGTGAAAATGGGTCCATTTGGACAAGTTTTGGCTTAGAAACTTTCATTTTTTTAAAATACCCTAAAATACGTTCCGCGGTGACTCCCACCGTCCGATCCCCATTTAGGGCGGACGGCTCGGATCGCACGTCGATCACAAAATCCGGGCCTTCAGATCGTGTGATGCGATCTGGACCATTCGATCATGCAGTTTGCACGCGGATGCTCAATCCGAGCGGAGAATTGATCGTAGATATCTGAACGTCCGATGGCGTGATTCGCGATCGGACGGCTCATCATCGCCCGTCGCGCGATCCCGGCCTCTAGATCGCGATCGATCTAGACCATTCAATCGCGATCGACGGTCAGGCAGGTCATCTTTCCCGCCAAACCGCGTATATATATATAATAAAAATAATAATAATATTTTAAATAATCAAAACTTCAAAAATTTATAAAAATAAAATACTTAACCAAAAAAATTACAACAAGGGCTTGTTGGATTCTATCAGGGAATCCAACTAACCCAAAATACTCAAAATTTACTAAGTTTTATGAGCTCGATATAGGTTTTAGTGAAAACTATATTTCATTAATTAAGACAAAAATATAAGTTAGATTAAGTTGAGATTTTTAGATATTGAAATTAATGTTATATTACACATACAAGAAAAATTTAAAATTAAAATAACTTCTAGATTGGGAGAAATTAAATTTTGATAAAATAAATTAAATAAAAAAAAATTCAAAAATTTACAAAATCTTCAAGATGACCTAAATCACCTTAATTGACATCTAGGACTCTTTAAAAAAATGATTTGATCTTCTGAATCTTAAGAAACCCAAATAAACACTTAAGATTAAGGTTTAAACAATTAAATAGTTAATTAAAATATAATCTAAAAATAACTCAAATATTAGATCAAAAATCAGAAATTGAGTAGCATTCATTAAATCATTAATCAAACTTTAAGTTAGAAAAATATCATCTTTAAAAGAGGTTAAATTAAATATGATTAAAACTATTTAAGTTAATAAAACTCAATTAAATGATTAAATCTTAAACCAAACTCGAAATCCAACAAACTTAGAAAACTTTAATAATTTGATATTAATTGAATTAAACTAAATAAAATTAAAGCAAACTTAATTAAACTATGATTAAATCACATCCATTTGGAATGAGATAACTAAATAACCATTGAATATTTCAACTTAATAATTAAATTGAACATGTTAATGAAATCAAACAAACATAATAAATAAATCAAATCAAGTAAAACCCTAATCATAAATAATCAAACCTAATTAGTCAAATTTTTAATTAATGAAATTTAATAAATTAATCCATCATCTTAATTAATCAAGTTAATTTAAATAAGTTACATTAAAGCTAACTCTAAGATTAAGCTTAAATCAAACCCCCAATTAAATTTAATAATCACACCCCTTAAATAAACTAATTAAGTTAATTAAATTAATCATATTAAACCTAAACTTAATCAAACATAATTAAGATGCAACTAAACATTAATCAAAACATAAATTAAACCTAAATTATTAAGTCATTGATCTTTAATTAAACAAACCTTTAATTAATCTAATTACCCCTCAAACTTAATTAGTCAAAATTTAATTAATAATCTATCATCTTAATTAATCAAATTAATTAAATAAGTCATATTAAAGCTAACTCTAAAATTAAGCTTAAAAAAACCCATAATTAATAATCACACCCCCTTAAATTAATTAAGTTAATTAAAATTAATCATATGAAACCTAAACTTAATCAAACATATTTAAGATGCAATTAAACACAATCAAAATTAAATTAAACCTAAATCATTAAGTCATTAATCTCTAATCAAACAAACCTTTAACTAATTTTTAATTTTAACCCTTAATCAAAATTAATCAAACATCTAATTAATGCAAACTTAATAAATTAATCCATTATCTTAATAAAATTTAACTTTATAAATCTTAAAGTTAATTAAATTAAATTGCTCTACTAATTAAATTTAATAAATTAAAAATTAATTAATTACATTAATCATATTAAACTTAAATCAAACATAAAATGCAATTAAATGATAATCAAACCCTAATTTAAACTTTAATCATTAATTCACCAATTACATCATTAAATCAAATAAACATGAAATCAAATTAAAAGTTAAAAATCTTTATTTAATTTAATCATACCTCTTAAACAAACTTATTAAGTTAATCAAATTAATTATATTAAACTTAATTAATAAAATAAAATTAAATATTAATCAAAACATAAATTAAACCTACCAACCATTATTAATTACATCATTTGTCAAATATGAAACTAAATTTAAAAAAAAAAACAAACCTTTATAATTAACATAAACACACTTATTAATTAAACAAATCACATTGAACCTAAGCAAACCCATAGATAAAGCTAATTAAATCAAATTGAATCAAATTAAGTTAGATCAAGAAAGATTCTCATCAATTTAATATAGAATCAAATCAAATCTCATTCAACACACTTAAATAAAATAAACTAATTATGTATCCAATATATGAAATCAAAATGCAAATCAAACTTTGATGAACATGACAAATGGATGTGATTATAAATAAGATCCCAATTACAAAGAATCAAACCCAATTAGAATAATAAAATAAATCAAATCTAATCAATCAAACTACAAATAAATGAACCACAATATTAAATAAACATAAAGTTAAATCACATAACCATGATCAAAGAAAAGAATTAAATATTTAAAAGGATATTGTATTATCAAGATTCAATTAAATCAAAACACCTATAAAATTAATCAACCAAAACACATGAACTTAAACTTAAACTCCATTAGACATTAAGGATATTAAATTATCAAGATGCAATTAAACTAAAACATATAATCAAAAAAAAATAATCAAATACTTAAAATAAACTCAAATTCTAAATTCTAAATCAAATCAAATAACTCAAATCAAATGAATTACATAATTCAAATGGGCTAATCAAGATACTTAAGGACTTTAGTTAGATTCTTTAGAATTAGGATGTAATGGGTGAATCTCTACAGATGGAATTCATCCTACTCTTCATTCTTGAGAACCTAAATATCATTTAACCAAATAAAATTAAAATAAAAATGAAAAGCAAATCATTAAATCATTTAGAAATCACCCAAAGGTAAAATTTAAATTCAAACTTCAAATTGAACTTAAACTAAAGAAGCCTAGTAAAGTCTTGCCACAAAGCCTTACACACATTAATATTAAGTCACTACTTCTAGTGCAAGTTAGTTGTATGTATGATGTTGTGTTTTGTTTTGTGATGTAATATGTTAGACGGATGTTAGGGTGTATAGACTAGATGTTAGTTATTAGCCTAATCATATTTTTTTGTGGGGTTATGCTTAAAGGTCACGTAATAAAAAAATATAAATGCTTTGTCAGGTGTTTAGCCCCTAAGTGTAACCCATAGTAGTGGGCTTTGGTTACCCATGTGTGGTGCTAAGTCCAAATTATTCATATAAGCTTTGTATGTGTGTTTAGCTAACATTTGTTTTATAGGTGTAGCTAGATTTATTTTCCTATTTTTGATGTAATTTTGCATTAGAATTAGATTAGTGCTATGGGGATTAGGATGAGTAAAGTGGCTAGTCCTGGGTGCCCTCGATGCCTTTGGAGAAAATCAAATCAAAAGAAAGAAATGAAGAGAATGAAGAAATGAAGAAAAGAAGACCCCATAGCATATATATTATTTTTTTGTAATTTGTATAAGGGTAGAGCTCACTACCCATCTTTTCTTTTTCTTGGGGTGTCCAAAACCCGACGTGACTTTTATTCTTTTAATAGTCTATAAAATTGTTTGATGTTGTGTTTAGATACATTAACATCATGCTTTTCATAGTTTCTTTATGATTGATGCTTGAATGTGTGGCTGGATGCGTAGGCTCTTAGGATAAAATTAATTTTCTACCCCAAATAACAACTCATAACTAAAATTTTAAAACAACTCATAACCTCACATAAAAGCCTAAGAATTAAATCAAGATAATAAAATTTTAGTAACCCTTAGGATGGATGAATGTATAATATCATGCATGTCATATTATTTCACTCTTGTTAAGAGGGAGCTTCCATCTTGCTGAGAATCAAGGCTTAACCTATGAGAGCCTTTGGTGGAAGACACCCTTTCTCTTGATTTGGCCTATAATCAAATTCTCATGCATTTAGGCATACAAAATCCATACCTATGTCAAAATAAAAGTCCAAAAGAATCAAATAAATTTGATAAAATTTGCATTAGATTAAGTCATGGATTCATACCACTCATGCTCTAGTCTCTAGGGAGTGAGTCTAAGGACTTAGTTTCCTCTCTAAATGAACAATGCCTAGCCATCTTGCAAAGCATAAGACTTGCCTACATGGATTTAAAGGAGGAGTTAGAGTCGCCACTCCGAATAAGTCCATGTGGTTTATTCTCTCTGTGGAGGTAAACCATATACCCATTTTTTTTAGATTTAGTTGTGCCTTCATTTTGTACCAAGGCTCCTTAGTTTAGAATCGAGGTAGTTCTTTTCTTTGGCTACATAAATCCTCACCTTAGGCATTTCCACAATCTTATGTGGAATTATAAGCCCTAGCAATCTAATAAAATGTCAACTCAAATAATCAACTCTTCAATTTCAAAAATATAAAGCCCAACTATAGGTAGATTGGAATGCTCACTAGGCTTTCAAGTATCATGAGCATTTCCTACTTTCTCTCCTTTGGATTCCAAAATAAGTCTTCTCCTTGATCTATCCCATTTGATTTTCTAAAATAGCCAATCCTTTGATAGTCTTAACCTTGAAATCTTTGGAGACCTTAATTCTACTTTAATCGAGAGTATTCTTAAGAATTCTCATTTTAGGATGTAATTAACTATGGGGCTTGCCCATAGGAACTTAACAACCGCTTAAAATAAACCCTACTTTTCCATGTAAAGTAGGAAAGATCTGTATATTCAAAGACCCATCATGCCTTAGAGTCCTTATTGGTGATTAGGTCCATTATAGGTGGTGATTTCTATCTTTTGAGATTGTACATCATTCCTTAATGTCACCCCATCACTTCAATAAGTACCCTAAGATCTGGTGGTGTCCCACACCCAAAATAAACACCTGATTTTTCTGTGACTAAGGGATAGTTCCTCTCTCCATCTTTAGTAGATAATTATTGTCTCCAAGCATCGATAGTGGACTTATATTTTATATAGGCCCGACTATCATTCTTTTATTGGCACTTAGCTTATTTCATCCTTAAGCAAAGCTCGCCAACATCCTTTAGGTTTTAGGACCTCACTCCATAGGTCTTAAAATTATTGTTCCCCAATAGTGAAAATTAAATTAATCAAATGAGGAGATGACCAAAATTAAAATCTCTTCACCATTCGATGGTGAGGCAAGGTTCATCCCATGAACAATAAGAGAATAAAACTCTTCTACAAAATTACATGTCTTTCCAAAAGCACTTTTCAAAATCCACATAATAAGTCGTACATAAAGTTTATAAGAAATTTTCAAAAACACATATAACCAAACCTCATTTAACAAATGATGATTGTTACAAGGAGGTTCTTTTAAAATCAAAATCAAAATCAAAATCAACAATTTTAATTTTCAAAAGCACATTTTCTTTGAAATGGCTATCCCCGCCCACACACTCAAATTTGTTGGATGGAGATTCTATTTTCAAATAAAACAACCATATAAAAAAAAAAACTGAAACTCCACTTAGCATACTTCACATGTGCTAGAGTTGAAGTTTCCTCTCTTTTCGAAAAGCAATAAACCATACACACACAAAAGAGAAGTCAAGACATATTTGAACCCCCACTTGACATAACCAAATTTGTCAAATGGGAGTTCTCTTGGAGAAGGTAGAGCAAATTGAATTCTATTTGCATTTGTCGATAATTTCTTCATGCTAAAGTCTTGAACTTCAAAACACATTGGGAACTCATTTGACATGCCCAAGTATATCGAATGAGAACTCCATTTTTGAAAATCATAAGTACAAAATGAACTCCATTTAACATACCTAAGTATGTTAAATAAGTTCATTTTCTTTCAATAAAAAAAAAAAATCATAAACACATTTGACTTTCACTTAACATACCAAATTTGTTAAGTGAGAGTTTCATCTTCAAAATAACAATCACATTTGACTTTCACTTAACATACCAAATTTGTTAAGTGAGAGTTTCATTTTTAAAATCATAATCACCTTTGACTTTCACTCAACATACCAAATTTGTTAAGTGAGGGTCTCTTTTCAATGCACATTTGATCCCTATTTTAACATACCAAATTTGTTAAATAAGGATCCAATTTTTTTTTTCATGTCAAACCACACTTGAAGTTCCGCTTTAACATACCAAATTCATTAAGTGAGAGTCTCATTCTCAAATAAAAAAAAAAAACATATCTTAAACACATTTGGGGCTTTCACTTAACATATCAATCTTGTTAAGTATGACTCCCATCTTCAAAGAAAAGCAAATTTATCTCATGATCACATTTAACTTTCACTTAACATACCAAATTTGTTAAGAAAGCCTCATCACCAAACACAAATCACATATCTCTACTTAACATACCAAATTTGTTAAGAAAGAAGCCCCATTTTCAAATCAAAATATCACACAATCAAATCTTCACAAGCAAAAATATTTCAAACACACAATCACAACCTCTTCTTAGCATACCCAAATTTGCTAAGTAGAGGTCTTTCAAACTATCAATATTTTCAAACAAGATGCACAAAACACAAATATCTCCAAGAAAATATCTTCTCAAATTTTAGAACCCCACCAACATACCTAAATCAAGAGTATGGGTTCTAAATCAAAAATCAAATGGCAAAGACTCTCCTCAATATCCAAAATTTCTCTAAAATTTTGATGAACCCCACTTAACATCCTTAAGATTGTTTAGTGTGGTTCAAATTCAAAATCAAATCTTGAAATCAATGATTGAAGGTGAATATCAAGGCAAGTGTCTGACTCATCTACGTTTCAACAATGCAGATTTTAGTGCAATCAATTATTTCAATCCTCAGTCAATATCTATGGCTCCCAACAAGCTCGTGTTTTCCTTCCCCACTGGCCTAAACCTAGCCTTGGATCAAGCTAGTCTCTACCACTGGCTCCACCGAGGTCATCTACTTTGGCCGTGGTTTTGAGGGAGTGAGGATTTCTTGCGAGGGGACAGCCCTCACCACAGTTAACAAGGAGGAGGTGGCGGGGCAGACGCCACTCATTCGATTCGATATGCCATCTGATTCTGAGTTTCCTCCACTAAAGAGGAAGGCCACTGTTGTTCCTGCTACCCCGCTGTCGGGCCAGTGCCGCTCCACCCCGGGTCCAAGCCCTACTACAAATACTACCCCTCCTTGGACACCCCAAAAGGAAGACTGCCTTGTTTAAAATAGTCTCCTCCACATCTCGAGGTGGGTGCGGCTCACTGGCCCCACCCACAATAATGCCGCAAGAACCATTACACAAGCAAATGTATCAAGAGCAATGTAACTGAACTGTGGTCAGGAGGGATCCTTGTGAGACCTCTCCACATTTGAGTGGTAGTAGTTTCACCCCTTTCAGCCTCATGGAGAGGAGGACTATGGAGGATTGCACCACCTCCACCACCAAAGATATTTGACACGCTGGGGAGCACAGGAAGCTCAGGGCTCGATGAGTTACGCCAGTTATCGAGTCAATGCTGAGTTTACGCTTTTGATCGTGGACAATCCCTAGAGAGTAAGTCGATACAAGAGAGCCTTGGAGGCTCAAGCATCGCCTGCATACAAGTGAGGGAATGCGAGGTTTGTCGCACGGCCTCCTCTATGGATTTTCCAGTCGCCTCTACCAGGTCGATCGTTCACATCATCCTTACCGGTGCTACTCATCATGGAGGAGTAGGCCAGTTGAGAGGCGGTGCTACTGCACCGCTCCACTCACCCCACCATCATCCAACTCACATCCCCATTCTCACCAAGATCTAGAAGTCCCCCTGGAAAGACACATATGGTGATCGACCCAAGGATCCCACTCCATCTACTCCACCCATCGAGGTGGAGAGCACTCCTATTCGACCTCGCCAACTACGGAGAAGGAATGGCGACCCAAGGCTACCGTGGTCAGTCACCACAGGTCACAAGAGCCACCTCCACTACAAAGCAGACAAAGGTGGGATGAGGACATGTAGTGTCCATGGCGGATCCTAGTGTTCACCTGGGACAAGATCATATACCATCGCATAGCCTTCTTAGAGATAGAGGCAAGCAATGCTGATGTATTGTGAGTATAACCTCCACGATGAAAGTGTTTTTCCCGCACTAGACGCTCTTGATGAGAGATCAGATTCTCAAGGGAACTCTATGGGGACAATTTCTAATGAAGAGGATGCTAGGATCAGTTTGATCCGATGATCTCTTGGAGGACTTAGAAAGTCCATAGGACACTGGGGTTCCCTTCTGGGATCAACATAGCCAGGAGGGTGTTGTAGTTGAGGAAGAAGACACAGCTCATTCAACCCAACACCTTCATCGATAATTGAGGTAGAGAGATGAGCATATTAGTAAGATGGAGAAAAGAGTTGAAGACTTATTAGCGCAGTTTAGCACTTCCAAGCTCCATCAATACCCTACTCCAGAGGCACCACCTGGTTGTTGCATATTTAGATCAGCCCAAGAGTACATCTCAGACCGTGATAGTGGCGTGATGCATAAGAAGGTGGTGGACAGACCTCCATGCAAGAAAAGATATCAAGCAAGGTGGAAAAGAAGTGAAGGATGCATTGGCACAAGCAGGTGGCTCATTCCAAAGGGTAGACCCTACCCGGAGGAATTTGATGGTGTCCAATATCCTAAGGTTTTGTGCCTCCTCCTTCAAAATTTTTTGATGGAACCCCAAGTACATAGTACATTTCGACCTGATGCATAATCTGGTGGCGTGATGCACTATTCCATCTCTCTTCACACAATAGTTGCATTGCATTTGATTTATGAACTACCCAATGGTTCAGAAGACTTTTTTGAGTTAGAGCACCTCTTCATCAAGAGGTTTTTGAGCAACAAAGGGTAATGTGACCTCGTTGTGGCCCAACAAAATCCAAATGAGTCCCTTGATTATATTCTCGTGCAAAACCCGAGGAAATGTGAACCACTGTCAACAAAGATGCTATAGAAATTCTTCTCAAGAATATTCATTCCGGTTGCCTTCATGCTCAAGGATTTACATCAAACCTTTGAGAAGTTAATCAACAAGGCTAGCTACAAGGGAAGCCAAAGCTTACCTTTTCAAGACCAATCATCAAGCCCAAAAGCATTGAGAAGAAGCAGGGTAGTAGTCGAATAAAGGGAAGGCCAGCCTGAGCTCAAGAGACCTCGTGCACAGTAGCCTCCATTGCCACCTCCTCTACCACCACCTCAGAAGATATCGACCACCATAGTTACCGGCCACGCCACCTCCACAATATACACAATGGTACTCATATCCACATCTATTACCCACCTACTCTTATCGATAATCAATAAACTATATTCATTCAAGAGGGAGGTAGTTAGGAAGATCTTTAAGAATCTCTTAAAGAAACCTAACTTTCGCCACTGAGCCAAGAGGCCGGAAGATGTGGGCAAGAGTGATGATCCTAATTATTGCCCCTACCACCGTATGGTCAGTCATGTCTTGGAGGATTGTGTCACCTTTAAGGACTGGCTTGAGCATAGCTACAAGTCAGGAGTTATTGTCATCCCCAAGGAATACTTGTTAGAACAACCTTCTAGTTCTATCAGAGTAATTCTTGGGGATACTTATGATCCTCTTAAGATAAAAGAAGGTTGGGATATTGTCTTATCCCGAACCTCTAAAAAAGTGGTCTCTAAGATCAAGAAACGCTGTGTGCTCAAGTAACTCAAACCTCCAACACCAAGGAAGGTTTGCAAGTTGCCAAAAGACTTGAAGAAGGTGTCACCAAAGAAGAACCTTCCTTTTCCCGGGATAGTAGTAGCACAACCACCGTCAAGCCAAAGACTCCATCCATTGTCATCACTACTACTTCTTCCTCCACTCCTCTCTCCAATAGAGCATTGTGGTGAACAAGGGCACTATACCCCTTTCTCTTACTTTATTAGATTTCTATCATGTACCTCCATCTAAGAAGAAATCAATGAAGAAAGCTTTCATATATCTTATCCACTTCGATACTCTAGATTTTATTCCTCTGAAAACTCTTCAAGTCTACAAAATAATGATGATCTAGTTCGATCATTCCACCTTTGATTTAGAAATGGATTTTCCATTCAATCATTCTTCACCCATTGAGATTGATTTGGAGTCATCGACTCAATGATCCCATAGGAGTACACATTGAGAAGGTAGAACTTCCTACAAATTCATCATTCCAAGAGATCAAGTTAACCTTCACAAGTTCTACCTGGGTGGCACCTCGTGATAAGGGTAAGCAAATCATTGGTTCTAAAGAGTAGCCTCTCACAAGATGCTCCACCCATGGATATGCTTGTGGAGGATCAGGTTGAGCCAATGTCTAGCACATCTTAGAAAGCTTCCAAAGTTAAGCATATATGATGCCCCTCATCTTATCCAAAGAGATGAGAGAATCTCTAATCAAGGCCCTCCTTGATCCGAGTGCTTAGCCCATGATCACCTAAGAGGAGGCTTCGTGAGGACACTCTAGAGTTACATTCGATGAAGACTTGCTTCTGAATGACCAAGCACAACCCTCTTTACATTACATAATGTTGGAAGATACAGTTTCACTGCATGAATATTATGAGTCTAAAACCCTCCTTAAAGATTGACATCTCCAAACTTTCAAAAGAGAGGATGAAGAGGATTCAATGAACAAGGCAGAGGGCTTTAGGCTCTATAGTGTTGCCATTAGAAGTGGATGATTTGAAGACTACCGCCAAATTTCATATTATAGACTCAGATACTTATTTCAATGCTTTACTTGGGAGACCATGGATACATGAGAACAATGTGGTTCCATCCTCTCTACATCAGTGCATGAAGTTCATGAGAGGTGGGATTAAAAATCGCATCAAAGGAGATCTTAAGCCATTCATAGTTCATGAGGTCAAAATATACGAAGATGCAACCTACTATCTCCCTCAAAATCAACAAGTCTATTCACGTGAACTTGGTGAAAGTTCAAAAATAAAAGAAAAAGAAAAGGAAAAGGAAAATGAAAAAGAAAAGGAAAAAGAAAATAAAAGGGAGCGAGAAATAGACTTGGAAGAGAAAGTAGAGCCTAAATTCTACCCACAGTTCATTACTCCATTCGAACATATGGGTAGGATGACCACCTCCACCAAAGAGGAAGAGGCAGATCCGAGACATGCCTAGATGGAAGACCTCCTTATTGGCCATCCAATAGGAGTTATGTCCCTGCTACTAGGACTACACCTACTATCTATATAGACTTAGAATCTAGTTCAGATGATGAGTCATATATGATTAGTACACCAACTAGCACTTCTAGACAGCAGATCCCCATGCAAGTGTTGAGCCGATGATGACCAGCTCCTAAGCAAAGCATAAGTGTATCCAAGTCTATATGTAAAACATTGAAGCATCAATTGGGAACTTTTTCTAACCCCACTTTTAAAGTTGAGGGTTTGTTAAGGAAGCCCTAAGTCTTCTACACAAATGGTGCGAAGTTCTTTTGGAGCATCATCCTCAAGTCGATGTAGAACTTGAGGATGATTCATATAAAGATTTAATAGAATTACCTTTTGATTGGTATTCGCCTTGTGTTCTTAATTTAGCAAAGAAAGGATTAATTCCACATGCTTCTAAACAGTCGGATTACTTTGAAAGGTTATGGGACAACAAATGCATTCACAATCAAGATGACTAGATTCGACATATGGGTTGATGATGATGATTACGCTAGTCATCACCAATCATTTGGAATGTTCTTTTCAAATCATGCTAACTCATATGAGGAGGTGTGCTTAGAAACTTCAGATGATCCAAATGACTTTAAAGTCAAAGATGCACCACCAGAGTTCAAAGAGGAGATCAGATCAACTATCGATGAGCTCAAAGAAATCAACCTAGGGATTGAAGAAGATCCACGACCAACATATATCAGTTCTCTATTGAATGAAAAAGAAACCAATGATTTAGTGAATCTATTGATTGAGTTTAAGGATTGCTTTGCATGGAGTTATGAAGAGATGCCCAATTTATCTCCTGACATAACAGTCCATAAACTAGCAATAGAACCTAATGCTAACCCTATCAAACAGTCTCCTAGACGCATATGATTAGACATTGAACAACAAGTCACTTTTAAAATTAAGAAACTGATCGATGCTGGCTTTATTAGGGAAGAAAAATATCCTACCTGGTTGGCCAGTGTCATCCCAGTTAAGAAAAAGAATGGCCAAATTCGTATGTTGATTTTAGGGATCTAAATAAGGCATGTCCTAAGGATGAATTCCACCTCTTAATTAATGGTGGACATTGCTTCATCTCATGATTCTCCTTTATGGATGGGTCATCTGCTACAACAAAATTAAGATGGGAGGATGAAAGAAACACTGCCTTTCGAACCTCGATCGGAATATATTGTTATAAGGTCATACCTTTCGACCTTAAAAATGCCGGTGCCATATACCATGACTGAATCTTCAATGAACTTATTCATCATCAAGTTGAATGCTATGTCGATGATCTCTTGTCAAAGAAAAGAAGACCATCTCTTTGACTTGAGAGTATTTTTGAATGGTTAAGACAATACCTCAAAATGAACCCCTGAAGTGTGCATTCGGAGTAGCTTCAGAAAAATTTCTTGGGTTTGTTGTCCGACACCGGGGAATTGAAATCGATCAAAAGATCAAAGAGATAGAAATGCCACCCCTAAAAGCCTAACACAACTCGGGTCATTCCAAGGCGGTTGATCTAAGACGCTTTATTTCCAACTTATCAGAAAGATGCCAACCATTCTAAGCACTTATCAAAAAAGATGCCAAGTTCAAATGGGATGATAAGTGCGAGCAAGCTTTTTAAGACATCAAGCAATATCTGATGACACCTCCAGTCCTAGCGGTCCCTATCCCGCAAGCTTATATTATATACCGCCACATTAGATGACTCCTTGGCACTTTATTGGCTCAAACCAATGATGAAAGGGAGAACTCTCTCTATTATCTCGTCATCTAATCGAGGCAAACTATCCACCTATTGAAAAGCACGCTAGGTTTAATCTTTGCATCCCAAAAGCTACAGTACATGCTTTCTCATAAGGTGAACTTGATCTCAAGAGTCAATCCACTAATATCTCATGACACGACTTTATTCGGATTGGCACGTTGGTCCATGATTTTGTCTCGTTTGATATAACATTCACTCTATGCGTAAAAAAGGACAAGCACTTGTAGATTTCTTAGCAAAGACATCCACTCCTCGATTCTCCGCTAATGATGATCTCCGATGAACAAATCATGAACTTAGGGGTACTAGTGCTCACATCGGAGATGTACTTTGATGGTGCGGCTTCCTCTCAAAGAGGAGAAGAACCACAATTTATTATCCGGGAAGCGGGTAGGAATAGTTCTCTAACTCCACCCATGTGATGAGATTCTCATATCATCTCCAATCCATGCACCAATAATGAAGTCAATATAAGGCTCGATTGTCGTAGAGTTAGTCATTACACTATGCATCCAGTATCAACATCTTTGGGGATTCTCATTAGTCATCAACCAAATCAGGGTCCTATAAAGTTCTAAAGCCTAAGCTCACTACCACCATAAGTACACTATGATTGTTGGCCCAAATCAGAGGTTACCATCTACAAGATTCTTGAGGGGAGAACATAGCCAAGCTTGCCAAAGAGTTGGCATGTCAAGATGAGTCCATTCCAATAAGGGTCCAAAATAGTCTTATCCCTTATTGATGCGAACTCATCGAAGATTCTCTTTGAAGGGGCCATTACTAATAAAGGATGAGGAACGAGGCAACCATTCATAGATTATTTAAATGTAGGCAAACTACCTCAAGAGAAATCACTACCCGTGAAGCAGAGCCCTTTCCTATACTCTTAAAGCGGCACCTTGTATCTTTCGATCATATGTGGTTACGTCCGGACAAACACGGTAGAATTATGACCCAGGTACACTCGGTTATGTCACAGTCCAAGATGAAAGCCAAGATCAAGAGACTAGGATACCTGGGCCTTCGATGATCACAGACGCATGGATGTAGGAGATGCCATCAATGTCGTACACGGTCTACATCAACCTCCTAATATTCTACATCCTACATTGGCCTCATGGCCATTCGAGTGTTGGGGTACTGACATTGTGGGTCCGACGACCCTCCTTCTTCCAAGGGTCATCATCATTCTAATGCTACTTTTCCAAATGGGCGGAGGCAATCCCACTTAGAGAGGTCACAGCTCAACATGTGCTCCAGTTTTTCAGAAACCATATTGTATATAGGTTCGGGTTGCCTCGATGAATTATATCCGATAATGGTACTGCATTCAAGATCACTAAAATCAATAGCTTTACTCAAAGACACAACATAGATTGGAGATATTCTACCAACTATTATCCAAGAGCAAATGGGTTAGCAGAAGCCTTCAATAAAAACCCTCATTCAAATCAAGAAGACACAAACGATGATGGCATGAAATGAGTTTGAAGCTTTATGGGCCTACCGCATACATAGAACTCCAACTCAATCTACCCCTTTCTCCTTAATGTATGGGTCTGAAGCCGTTCTACCATTGGAAGTCCAACTCCCATTACTAAGGATAGTGGGTAGCAAAATCACAAATGAACAATGCTAATCGGTTGGAAGAGCTCAAAGGTTTGGAGGAGAGTGAGCATGCCAAACCTTGAGTTATACAAAGCCAAGATGATTCAAGCTCATAACAAGTTGGTCCGTCCTAGAGCTTTTCAAGTAGGAGAGCTTGTTTTAGTTCTAAGGAGACCAATTGCTCATCAAAGATGGGAGGAAAGTTTGAACCCACTGGGAAGGCCCCATGCCATAGAGAAGGCCTACCAAGGAGGGTCTTACCAACTCATAAATTGTAAAGGAGAGCGCCCGATGCTTCCAATCAATGGGCTCTACTTAAAGAAATATTATCCATAAATCTTGTTTGAAAATAATTATCAATAAAATCTCTTTCATCTCAAATTTTATTTCGTGTTAGAAATATCTTTTGCTTGTAAATTCATCATGATATATTTAGGGTCCCCCAGTGGCATCTATTCCTTCATATCAAACATAAAACACACATATATTTGTCTCTAGCTATTTTGATGTGGGAGCAAGCCCCTTGTGGCACTCACTCATTAGCTGCTCTAGGTCAGGTTCGATTTGTTGTCCAAAGTAACCGATCACCCCAGTGGTCATTTGTTGGAGGATGTGAGTCCCCACACTTTCTTCCTAATTTGACCATTGCAAACTGATGAGCACCTTGTTAGTTTGGTAGGCTTCACTGCCCCAGTGAACTACCTTGTGTTGGCTTTGTTTAAGAAGATGTGAGTCCCAGCGCTTTCTTCTTGAACTAGCCACCATACTCTGACTAGGTCGAGTTTCCGAGGTTTAGGTGTAAGAGTCCCTGGCATCCTATTCCTTCATATCAAACACAAATACACATATCTTTCTTTCGCTACTTTGATGTGGGAGCAAGCGTGGCACTCACTCCGCTCTAGGTTGATTTGTTGTCCAAAGAAACCGATCACCCCAGTGGTTATTTATTAGAGGATGTAAGTCCCCATGCTTTCTTCCTAATTTGACCATTGCAAACCGACGAGTGCCTTGTTAGTTTCATAGTCTTCGCTACCTAGCCAGTAAGCTACCTCATGGTTGATCCTGTTTGAGAAGATGTGAGTCCCTGTGCTTTCTTCTTGAACTAATCATCATGACCTAACTAGGTCAAATATATTTGAGGTTTAGGGTAAGTCCCCCAGAGGCTCCTTTCCTCTTGACTACGTTTGAGATATAAGCCCCTGTGACATTCACTAGGTCGCCTAGGTCGGATGGCACCTGTCAAATAAGACAACTATCCCACTCAATTCTTTAGAGATGTACACGCTTTCTTTCTACGATTGTTGCAAACCGATGGGCACCATAGGTTGGTTGATACTGATAATCACCCGGGTACACCACTCTTGAAGATGTAAGTCCCTGCTTTCTCCATGAGTTGGCCAGAATACCTATGTGATATATGACTAGCCATGTCATTTTCTGTGGTGTTGGATTGAACTATGCCCTTTCCCTGCATTCTATTTGGATCACGCCCCATTTAGACACTACCGTGTTACTTTTGGATTGACAGTCCCCTTTCACGGTAGCCACCCGTGGTTGGAGAATTTGTTCGGATGTGCAGATTCTCCCTTGGTTCGAACTGAGATAGGTCTATCGATATAAGCTCCTTCTCGCTTTGATCCCTAAAAACTAATAGGGTCCACGATAAAATAAATTAAATAAACAAAAAAAATATTTGCTTGTGGATTAGGAATTCAAGCCTCGGGCCCCTTTCCTACATCCTATCTTTAGGGCGTGTCGAAAACTCCCTATAGAATTGCCCACTGAAAGAGATAAATCCCTGGTTTTCTAAGCCCTTAGGTCGGGTTCAACTTTTTGTGCCACCAACGAGTTACCCGGTTGTCTTTGCTTTGAAAGATATAAGTCTATTACGCATTCTTTCCAAAGACGATCGTAAACCGACCAGTCTAGTCCGATTTGTTGCAAACCGATCACCCTGGATTCTTGTTTAGGAAGATGTGAGTCCTGCTTTCTTTCCAAACTTGACCATTGCAAACCGAAAGGCACCCCTTAGGTTGGTTAGTTCTACCCAACGGTTGGTAGACTATCCCTTTGGATTTGTAAATCTAAGATAGGTCTAGGCTGATATTAGCTCCTTCTTAGTAGATTCATCACAAACTGACAGGGTCCATCTAAAATTAAAGTAATTCTAACTATTCTTGAGTCGATATGAGTCCACAGCGGCATTCACTCAAATAGTCGCCCTAGGTCGATTGATCTTATCAATATCACCCCAACGCTTGATCTCTACTTTGGAAGATGTACTACGCTTTCTTCCTAGTACCGTTAAAGGCAACCCTTAGGCCGGATAGTCCTACCTTATGGTTGGTAGACTACCCCTTTGGACTTGTAAATCTGAGATAGGTCAAGGCTAACATAGCTCCTTCTTAGTGGGTCCATCGCACACCGACAGGGTCCACAATATAACACACAAAATTAAATCAAATTAATTTTCAGGACTACTCTTGAGTTGAGGTAAGACCCCCCAGTCTCACCGAGTCGCCTTAGGTAGGGTTCGATGTGTTGCTCATAGATCATTCCAACGGATTTTCTTGCTTTGGAAGATGTAAGTCTACTACGCTTTCTTCCAAGCATCGTGCACCAAAAGGCAACCCCTTAGGTTGGATAGTCCTACCTTATGGAAGGTAGACTACCCCTTTAGACTTATAAATCTAAGACAGGCCAAGGCCCTTGTGGCTCCTTCTTAGTATAGTCCATCGCACACCAACAGGGTCCATAACAAAATAAATTCGAAACCAACCTCCCTAGTGGAATTAAATTAAACATATTAAACAAACCAAATTTCTCTCCAATGAGATGCAAATCAAATTAGCCTGTCTAGCAGAGTTTATATCTAAATCAAACAAGTTCAATCGAGTGTACATCCCCAGTAGATATGCCCTCAATCTAGAACCATTCTCCTCAATGGAGCCATAACAAATTAAACCAACCTCCCTAGTGGAGTCTAATCAAACAAATTAAAGAAATTGAATTAAATTCTTATCCCTAGCGGATACACACCAAATAAATCATATATTCACATCAAACTCTATATCCCCAGATAACTTAAAACCCGTTTCCAGAGGAATGTTCATGTACTCAATCCCATAGTGGATTCTTTCTCTCTCTTATGCCCTTGGCATAAAGAGAGCGCATTACTAAGATCATGATTCTATCTACCTTCTGCCCAGGTATAGATCACTTCATTTGTTGCAATCTTGGATGTTGTTGATCATTTTCCAATACGCTGCAGTCTTGTTGTCGCTACACCACACCTATTGGGGTCCTTTGTTGACCTCACTTTTGGAGTGAGCTCTTAACATCCTCTTAGACTTAGGATCTTTAGACACTAAGATTTCCAGTCATAAGACACATCTAGTGATTAGGTGAACACCTAACCTAAGCCTAGAGACTTAGAAGTGTTAATCATAAGATTAGGCTATGCCTTAGGGTTTAAGGAAATTACCTATCCCATAGCCTAAACATAATCTAGATACACTTTCTCAAATCAAACCCAGACTCAATTCTCAAACTAAATTCAAATTCAAATTCAAATTCTGAATCTAATTTCAAAATTTGAGTACAAATGATTGAAACCCAAAATCAAATTCAAATCCTAAAACCCCTTCCTAAGCCATATGAACCATATTCATAAGCTTAGCTAAATCTTTCCTTAAATCAAATCAAACTCAATTGATCTCTTAATAAATGAATTATTCCTTCATTTATATTCACAAATATAAATGAAATCCAAATTCAAATGACCAAAACCATATTGAAAATCAAATCCAAACTCAATTTAAACCCTTTAAGCCAATTCTTTGGACTTACAAATTCTATCCATCAAGTCAAAACCAACAAATTTTCTCTTGAATCAATCATTTATTCAATTTACCCAAATATAAATGAAACCTACAATTATCAAATCAAATCAAAACTAAACCAATTGATCCACTTAGGTGCACTTTAAAGTGACCTAAAGGACCCATTTGAGCCAACTTCTAATCCAACCCAAATTGGATTGAACCAAGCTCACCAAATGATTGATCACCCTAGGATGATCAATTGCAATCAATTGGGCCAAACCAAGCCCAATTGGCCATTTGATCCAAATTGACCCAAATTGGCCTAAAGAACCAAATTGGGTCAAATCATGATCTAACCCAAATTGATTGCAACCAATGGCTCAAGTTTATTCCAAATCGATTATTGAACTTAACCAAAGCCATAATTAAACCCAATTTGATCAACCAAGCCTAATTGGGTTGACAACCTAGCCCAAATTGGCCTAAAGGGTCAATTTGGCCTAAATCAAAATTAAATCCAAATTAATTCAAACCAAAGGCCACATTCATCTTCAATTAGTCAATTGAATATGAATCAACCCATAAACCAAGTTAATTTGGCCAATTTTGGTCAAATGGGTCAATTTGGCCCAAAATGACCCATATGACCTAAATTGGGCCAAATCCCTTAAAACCAAGCCAAAGCCCATTAAGGCCTGATCAAATCTGACCCAAACCCATTTGGGATCAGCCCAAAATAAACCCAACCCATTTCAAATCTCTCATGAACCAACCCCGACATAGGATTCCACCTAACCTCATTTAATTTACCCCATCACATGCACTTAACCCCTCATCACATGGCCCCAATATTTCAATTAAACAAATCTCATCATATGGCAGCAAGAGAGGACATTGGAGCAAAAATACAAAGTCCTCAATCAATCTAGATCTAGCCTTGACCACCCCAACAAGATGGCATTCAATTTGGAGCCAAAATAATTCAAAAATTTTTTGCATTTTCATCCATTTTAAAAGGAGGGGGAGAGGAGACTTGAGCTCTCTTACTCCCATCATCACTTAGCCCCCCAAAGCTCTCCAAAGCCAAAAGTAACCCATTCCCCACTTCATTTAGCCACTTTGAGCTCAAATCATAAAAGCTCTTCGCAGTGACGTAAACATCGAGAAGGCATTCAAGAGAAGCAAGGGCTAAAGATTACTCAAAGCTTCCTCACACATGGACCTCCCTCGATCTTCACCAAAAATCATCCCTGAGGTAACTTTATCAAACTAGTGGCCTTAGGATTTTGCATATTTTGTATTAAATTTCATTCTAGGAATTTCCTTTAGAAAATCCAAACTTTTATTTTAAATCATCCCAAATAGAAATAGAATTTTTTGGAGAATTAAGCAAAATGGGTCCATTTGGACAAGTTTTGGCTTTGAAACTTTTTTTTCAAAATAATCTAAAACACTGCTCACCATGATCACCGCCATCCGGTCGATCGATTCCGGGTGATCGCATCGATCCGTATCATGTGATGCGATCTGGACCGTCGATCGCTTAGCATGATCGGATTTCGATCGCATGATCCGAAGCCGGAGCTCGAAGCCAGATCACCGAATGACGCCGTCGACGCATCGGATCGGACGATGATCATCGCACGATTCCGGATCGCTACATCTGATCGACCACCATCGATCGGCGCAGAAAGGCTGTCGTCTTTTCCGCCCAAACCACACGTATATATATATAAAAAAAATAATAATAATAATTTAAATCATCTCAAATTTCAAAATTCATAAAAATAAAATACTTAACCAAAATCAAACAAGGGCTTGTTGGATTCATCAGAGGAATCCAACAAACCCAAAATACTCAAAATTTACTAAGTTTTATGAGCTCAATTTAGGTTTTAGTGAAAACTATATTTCATTAATTAAGACAAAAATATAAGTTAGATTAAGTTGAGATTTTTAGATATTGAAACTAATGTTATAATACACATACAAGAAAAATTTCAAATTAAAATAACTTATAGATTGGGAGAAATTAAATTTTAAATTCAAATTATCAATTTTGATAATATAAAATAAAAATTTAAATTTACAAAATCTTCAAGATGAAATCACTTAATTGACATCTAGGACTTTTAAAAAATGATTTGATCTTCAATCTAAGAAACCCAAATACACATTTAAGATTAAGGTTTAAATAATTAAAAAGTTAATTAAAATATAATCTAAAAATAACTCAAATATTAGATCAAAAATCAGAAATTGAATAGCATTCATTAAATCATTAATCAAACTTTAAGTCAAAAAAATATCATCATTAAAAGAGGTTAAATTAAATATGATTAAATCTATTTAAGTTAATAAAAAACTCAATTAAATGATTAAATCTTAAATCAACTCAAATCCAACAAACTTAGAAAACTTTAATAATTTGATATTAATCAATTAAATTAAATAAAATTAAAGCAAACTTAATTATGATTAAATCACATCCACTTAATGAGATAACAAATAACCATTGAATTTTTCAACTTAATAATTAAATTGAACATGTTAATGAAATCAAACAAACATAATAAATAAATCAAATCATGTAAAACCCTAATCGTAAATAATCAAACCTAATTAGTTAAACATTTAATTAATGAAATTTAAAAGAGGTTAAATTAAATATGATTAAATCTATTTAAGTTAATAAAACTCAATTAAATGATTAAATCTTAAATCAAACTCGAAATCCAACAAACTTAGAAAACTTTAATAATTTGATATTAATCAATTAAAAAATAAAATTAAAGCAAACTTAATTATATGATTAAATCACATCCATTTGGAATGAGATAACTAAATAACCATTGAATATTTCAACTTAATAATTAAATTGAACATGTTAATGAAATCAAACAAACATAATAAATAAATCAAATCAAGTAAAACCCTAATCATAAATAATCAAACCTAATTAAACATTTAATTAATGAAATTTAATAAATTAATCCATCATCTTAATTAATCAAATTAATTTAAATAAGTTACATTAAAGCTAACTCTAAGATTAAGCTTAAATCAAACCCCCAAATTTAATAATCACACTTAAATAAACTAATTAATTAAATTAATCATATTAAACCTAAACTTAATCAAACATAAAGATGCAATAAACAATAATCAAAACATAAATTAAACCTAAATTATTAAGTCATTAATCTTTAATTAAACAAACCTTTAATTAATCTAATTACCCTTAATCAAACTTAATTAGTTGAAAATTTAATTACCCATCATCTTAATTAATCAAATTAATTTAAATAAGTTTAAAGCTAACTCTAAAATTAAGCTTAAACCAAACCCATAATTAATAATCACACCCCTTCAATAAATTAATTAAGTTAATTAAATTAATCATATGAAACCTAAACTTAATCAAACATAATGAAGATGCAATTAAACACGAATCAAAACTAAAATTAAACCTAAATCATTAAGTCATTAATCTCTAATCAAACAAACCTTTAATTAATCCAATAATTTTACCCTTAATCAAACTCAATTAATCAAACATCTAATTAATGCAAACTTAATAAATTAATCCATTATCTTAATAAACCAAATTTAACTTTATAAATCGATTAAAGTTAATTCAAATTAAATACTTAATTACTCTACTAATTTAAACACCTATTAAATAAATTAATTAAGTAAATTACATTAATCATATTAAACTTAAGCTTAATCAAACATAAAAATGCAAATGATAATCAAACCCTAATTTAAACTTCAATCATTAATTCACCAATTACATCATTAAATCAAATAAACATGAAATCAAATTAAAAGTTAAATAAATCTTTATTTAATTTAATCATACCTCTTAAACAAACTAATTAAGTTAATCAAATTAATTATATTAAACTTAATTAATTAAAATGAAAATTAAATATTAATAAAAACATAAATTAAACCTAAACCATTAAACCATCAATTACATCATTTGTCTAAACAAATATGAAACTAAATTTAAAAAAAATAAAAAAAATTAAACAAACCTTTATAATTAACATAAACACACTTATTAATTAAACAAATCACATAATCACATTGAACCTAAGCAAACCCGTAGACCAATAAAGCTAATTAAATCAAATTGAATCAAATTAAGTTAGATCAAGAAAGATTCTCATCAATTTAATATAATCAAATCAAATCTCATTCAACACTTTAAATAAAATAAACTAATTAACTATCCAATATATGAAATCAAAATGCAAATCAAACTTTGATGAACATGACAAATGGATGTGATTAAAAATAAGATCCCAATTACAAAGAATCAAACCCAATTAGAATAAAAATAAAATGAAATATTAATCAATATTATCCGATCAAACTACAAATAAATGAACCACAATCGAATTAAATAAACATAAAGTTAAATCACATAACCATGATCAAAGAAAAGAAATATTTAAAAGGATATTGAATTATCAAGATTCAATTAAATCAAAACACCTAATATAAAATTAATTAACCAAAAACACATGAACTTAAACAAACTTAAACTCCATTAGACATTAAGGATATTAAATTATCAAGATGCAAACTAAAACATATAATCAAAAAAAAATAATCAAATACTTAAAATAAACTCAAATTCTAAATCAAATCAAATAAATTGAATCAAATGAATTACATAAAGTCAAATGGGCTAATCAAGATACTTAAGGACTTTAGTTAGATTCCTTAGGAATTAGGATGTAGAATAGGGTGAATCACACATGGAATTCATCCTACTCTTCATTCTTGAGAACCTAAATATCATTTCAACCAAATAAAATTGAAATAAAATGAAAAGCAAATCATTAAATCATTTAGATTGAAATCACCCAAAAGGTAAAATTTAAATTCAAACTTCAAATTGGAACTTAAACTGAAGAAGCCTAGTAAAGTCTTGCCTTACACATTAGAATACTAAGTCACTACTTCTAGTGCTAAGTGTACGATGTATGATGTTGTGTTTTTTGTGATGTAATATTTTAGACTGGATGTTAGGGTGTATGTTTCGTAGACTGGATGTTAGTCATATTACCTATTTTTTGAGGGGTTATGCTTAAAGGCGTAATAAAAAATATATAAATACTTTGTTTGTCAGTTGCTTAGTGTAACCTAAGTAATGTGGGCTTGGTTCCCCATGTGGGTGCTAAGTCTAAATTATTCATAATTGCTTGGGTTGTATGATGTGTTTAGCTAACATTTTTGTGTGTAGCTAGATTTGATTTATTTTGATGTAATTTTGCATTAAGAATTAGGATTAGTGCTATGGGGATTAGGATGAGCAAGGGCCGAAGGCTTAGTCCCTGGGATGCCCTGTGATGCCTTTGGAGAAAATCAAATCAAAAGAAAGAAATGAAGAGAGTGAAGAAATGAAGAAAAGAAGACCCCATAATATATATTATTTTTTGTAATCCGGTATAAGGGTGAGCTACACATCTTTTCTTTTCTTTCTGTATATGGAACCCAGAGATAGGTCTTTTATTCTTTTACTAGTCTATAAAATTGTTTGATGTTGTGTTTAGATTAGCATTAGAACAACATGCTTTTCATAGTTTGTTTATGATTGATGCTTGAATGTGTGGCCGGATGCGTTCTTAGGATAAAAAATTTTATACCCCAATTAACAACTCATAACTAAAATTTTAAAACAACTCATATCCTCACATAAAAGCCTAAGAATTAAATCAAGATAATAAAATTTTTAGTAACCCCTTAGTGGTGGATGAATGTATAATATCATGCATATCATATTTCACTCTTGTTAAGAGGAGCTTCCATCTTGAGAGAATCAAGGCTTAACCTATGAGAGCCTTTGGTGGAAGACACCCCTTTCTCTCTTGATTTGGCCTATAATCAAATTCTCATGCATTTAGGCATACAAAATCCCATAACTTGTGTCAAAATAAAAAGTCCAAAAGAATCAAATAAATTTGATAAAATTTGCATTAGATTAAGTCATGGATTCATACCACTCATACTCTAGTCTCTTAGAAGTGAGTCTAAGGACTTAGTCTCTAAATGAACAATTAGCCATCTTGCAAAGCATAAGACTTGCCTACATGGATTTAAAGCGTAGGAGGAGTTAGGCCACCCAGAGATAAGTCCAAAGAATGGATTTATTTTCTCTTGTGGAGGTAAACCATATACCCACTTTAGCCTTAGATTTAGGTTGTGCCTTCATTTTGTATGAAGGCTCCTTAGTTTAGGAATCTGAGGTAGCTGTTTCCTTTAGGCTACAAGCATAAATCCTCACCTTTTAGGCATTTCCACAATCTTATGTTGTGGAATTATAAGCCCTAGCAATCTAATAAAATGCCAACTCAAATAATCAACTCTCATCAATTTCAAAAAAAATAAAGCCCAACTATAGGGTAGATTGAAATGCTCACTAGCTTCCTAGTATCATGAGCATTTCCTACTTTCTCCTTTGGATTCCAAAATAAGTCTTCTCCTTGATCTATCCCAATTGATTTTCTAAAATAGCCAATTTGATAGTCTTAACCTTGAAATCTTTGGAGACCCTAATTGTCTACTTTAATAAGAGTATTCTAAGAAATTCTCATTTCTTAGGATGTAAACTATGGGGTTTCCTCCTAGGAACTTAAAGAACGCTTAAAATAACCTACTTTACTTTTCCATATTAAGTAGGGAAAGATCTCAGTATTTGAAGACCCATCATGCCTTAGGAGTCCTTATTAGGTGACTAGGTCCATTATAGGGTGGTGATTTCTATCTTTCAAGATAGTACATCATTCCTTAATGTCGTACCCGATCGCTTCAATAAGTACCCCCTAAGATCTGTGTGGTGTCCCACACCCCAAAATAAACACCACATGTGCTTTTATAAAATGTGATTGTTGGAATCTTATTTTTGTAATCATGATCCTACATATAACAATCATGAAGATTATTAAATGAAGGTTATTTGGGAAAGTTTTTGTGCAAAACATTTTATTATGTGCATTTTTGAAAGAGTGCTTTTTGAAAAGCAAGATTTTTATGAAGGATTTATTATGTCTTTATTATTTTAGAATGAACCTTTTCTTACCATAAAAATGGTAAGGTGGAAGTCTTTAAATATATTATTTTTATTAGATTTTTATTTTCACCCATTGGAGAACTCAATGGGGGTTTTAAGACCAACATGGGGTGAGGTCCTAAAACCTAAAGATGTTGGCTAGCTTAAGGATGAAATAAGCTAAGTGCCAATGGAAAGAAAGATAGTCTTGGATTCATACAAAAGTACAAACCCACTATCGATACTTCAATGATCATTTATCAAGATGGAAGACAAACCATCTCCAGAAATTCATGGTGAAATATTTTCATATCTAATATACATCCATCTTCAATATGTGGATATAATAAAAATAAAATATACATCCTTTGCATTTGATTATGTAGATCTGCAGATGTACTATGGTGATCAAGTATGACATTGAGGAGAGGTCATCTCAAAGATAGAAGTCACCACCCTACAATGGACCTAATCACCAATAAGGACTCTAAGAACAATGATACAGAGATTCTTCATTACATGGAAAAGAAAAGTAGGGTTTATTTTAAACCGGTTTGTTAAGTTCCTAAGGGGAAAGCCTATAGTTAATTACATCTAAGGAAGGATTCTTAAGAATACTCTCGATTAAGGTAAATGATCATTATCTCCAAAGATTTCAATAAGTAGGACTATCAATCGATTAATTTATTTTAGAAGATCTAATGAGATTGATCAAAGAGAGAGAGTTATTATCGAAGTCAAAGAAAGATAAGTAGGAGATGCTCATGCTGGGAAAGAGAGCATCTCAAACTATCCTATCTTTATATTTTGAAATTGAATTAATTTATTTGAGTTGATATTTTATTAGAATTCTAGGGCTTATAATTCTACAATACAATGTTATGGAAATGCCTAAGAGGTGAGAATTTATCCTTGTGGCCCACAAAGGGAAGTAACAACCTCTGAACCTAAATCTAGAGAGCTTTATTGAGGGCCAAAAGCATGACCTAAATCTAAGGAAAAAATGGGTATTTGGTTTACCTCCATAAGAAAGGGCAAACCACTTGACTACTTGGACTTACAACCACCTAGGGGTGGCCACCAACAAACTCCTCCTACAATTTTAAATTCATGCAGGCAAGTTATATGCTTTATGTAAGATAGCTAGGATGTTATTTATTTAGAAAGTGACTAAGTCCTTAAACTCATTCCCTAAGAGACTAGATCATGTAAGGGCATGAAAAATGACTTAGATCTAATGCAAATCATACTATATTTTATTTTATTTTTGTACAATCATTTGACTGGCTTATAGGATTCATATGCCTAATGCATGAGAAGTGGATTATGGGCCAAAAGTGAGAGGTGTTTCCACCATGGCTCCCAGGTCAAGCCAAGTTCTAGCAAAGGTGGAAGCCCTTCAATCAAGAGTGAAATAATATGCTTTTATGCATGATGTTATAAAAAATCATCCATTAAGGGTTTCTAATTCTTTTATCTCAATTTTTTTTTAACTTAGGCTTTAGGTGAGATTATGAGTTATTTATTTTAAACTTTGAGTTGTTTAATTTGTAGAAGATTTATTTTTTCCTAAGAGCCTAATCATCATCTAGGTCATACATCAAGTAAGGAAGAAACTAGAAAAATATGCCATATTAATGCACAAGCTAAACAAAACATCAAACAATTTATAAAGCTAACGCAAAAGAATAAAAGGCCATTTGTGGTCGAGCACCACTGCACAAACCCAAAAATAATAAATTGGTTTGCCAAGCTTTACCCTTATACAACCTAGATTACAAATGAATTAATTTACAATCAAGTAAGGAATTCATGTTATGGGGTCTTCATTCTTCATTTCTTCTTCTTCTTTCTTCTTTCTTCTTTCTTTCTTCTTCTTTCCTTCTTTCTTCTTGTTCCTTCCTTTGGATGGTTGGAATGTGGATGTTCCAAAGGCTTCACATGGTACATAAGATGAGATCTTATGACCAATGCTTATCCTAATCCTCCATAACAATCATTCCAAAATCTTAATTGCAAAAAATTACATGAAATGAAAAGGTAAATCTAACAAACACTTACAAAATAGAGATTAGCTAAATAAATCATAAATCCCAAGCATGTATATTGGACTTAGCACCCCACAGTTGAATAACCAAGTCCACCTGTCCTACTGGATTATGCTTAGGGGTATAAACACCTGCACAATAAAAGAAGCCATATTTTTGTTACAACGCCCCTTAAGCACAATCCCCTATAGAAAATAATGATTAGACTAAATCATCCTACCATTCATTCTATGCACATTCACCCTAACATCCAAACTAAAACAAAATGTCACAAATTAAAAGCAAAAATTAAACCATGCACCACTCTAACCTAAATCTAGAAGTGGTGACTTAGTCTAATGTGTGTGCTTTAGAAGGTTTGTGTGGTATGTTTAGCTATGGCTTTAAGGTTTGGATTTTTTAAGTGTGAATATGTTCAACTTAGATGGGTGGTTACATTTAAGTGTTTAGTTGATTTGGATTGATTTTTATTTAATGATTTTTGTTTGGTTTATATGAACCAACTTAATTACTAAAGGTTGTAAAGAAAGGGAGAAGAGAACTTTCCTTCCCTACCCTAAGTAACTTCTAAAGTAGATTCATGTTTGATTTTATTTAGTGAATATTGTCTTATGTGTTTTAATTAATCCTAAGTTTAGATTAACTCTAAACAAATCTATTCAAAGAAAGAAAGGCATTTTAAGATTAAGTAAGGTGAATCACAAAACACACATCACTTTATTTCTTTCCCAACATGTATAACATGCATATGAATGAATCCTAAGCATATCTATACATAAAAATGAAAATGTTTAGAACAATTTATGATGAATTCTAAGTGAGTTACTTAAGAAAATTTGAATGCTTTATGAAGCATGATTTTTATTAAGTAGAAAAGAGGTTTTCCATTTTTCACATGTACACATGTATGAAAGGCATAAGTGAGTACGATGCCATTGTTAACTAAGGGTGTAAGGTACAAGACCTACTTAGGGCTACTTAAAGCCTTGCAATCCTGGGGTTGTCCAGACTAATATACCACTTTTCTTAAATACAAGCATATATGCAAAAGAAATGAGTGGAAAAGAAAGATGCAAAAGTTTGTATTTTGTTTGATTTGTTTATGCATATGTGTAAGTATGGATGTCCTTCTTTAAGTAATAGCATAAGGAATGGATTTATGCAAGTGTTATGTTCTTTTCAATGAACTATACACTTTGCCAAATCCTATTCAAAACTATGCTAAAAGAAAAGTGAAGGAAAAGTACACTATGCACATCTTCATATTTATATCCACATGCAAGCTTATAAATAATTATAAGGAGCACACTTTCAATTTTGGATGTTTGATTTATAGATTTTAAAAATATTTATGGATTTAGTAGTGATAATACCCATTCATATTTTTTACTTTAGCCAACACATGCAAGTTGACATAAGAAAACACCTCATTTTTAATTTAATTTTAGAAAAACATGAATGCATGAAATTTATATGCCATAAAAATTTAGCATGTTAAGAAAGAACTAAAGTGATGAAAGCATGTAAATACATTCACCCTAATTAATTCCTAAAGACAATCTTATGATATAAGAAAGTTTAAAATCAAGTTATTTTTAAAGAAGGTTTGATTTTGTTTTGAGTTTGATTTAATTTGATAAATGTGAGGTGAGTTTGTTGCTTTTAACTCATTCCCACATATGTTTGTTGATTTAGTTTGTTCTTTGGATTATTAGATGATTTTATATGTTGCTTAAAGTATGAATTAAGTGTGTTAATTATCTCTACCTATCAACCTTAGCATACTTAATCAAATAATTATGAGCCAATGATATGACATAAAACCACATAAGGAATTTAAATCAGCAATGCACCAAGGAAATAAAGGTACCTAATGCAATTGGCTCTTGATTAGTGATTAATTAAACTAAAGGGTTTAATTTAAGTACTTTCATAACTCCTCTCACACATGTGAGTGGGATTTTGATTTCCTTAATGTACTTAGGTTGTTGAACACCTAAGCATCTATCCAAGATAGATTAGTTAAGTTCTAAAAAGTTTTAAAATTTTATGAGATTAATTAAGGGGGTAATTAGTGAATTAACCCTTAATTAAGGTTTGATTAAGGAAGAATGGGGTTTAAAAAATATCTTAAGGAAAGTATCCAAAAATTATTGTCTAAATCTCATATTCACTTAATGAAAACTTAATTGACTCAATCAGAAGGTTAGAACACTATTTATACCATTAATTAAGCTTAATTACATTAAGGGAGTGATTAAGGAATGAACTAGCAATTCCTTTAATTAAACTGCCAATAAATCCCAAGAAAATTAGGGGAGGCAAAGGTCATCACATTAATTATGCATAAGAAGTTTGAGATTAATCAGTGGAGTAATTAGAGGGTAATTAGCAAAATAACATTTCCAATAAAACCCAAATCTAGAGAAAAGCAATGTTCAAAATCCATTGAAATCATTTTTAGAATATTCTATATTCAATTATCTATCCAATGCAATTTATTTGATTTTCTAGGCTTATATATGAATTTAGGAAGTTTCCATGATTAATTAGGTATTTAATAGCCTAATTAAATGATTAATCCCATCGGCACCATGAGAACCGCTGATGAGGCATGCACTTTCCATGTGGCGTGGCAAGATTCAATATTAAAGTTATCACATCATAATGCCACATCAGCGGTGGCACTATTTGCTTTCTCCTCACCCTTCTGATCAAGGATCAGATGGCTAAGGTTAAAGCCATGGTTCTAATGGATGAAACATGGGATCCTATGTGTCTTAATCACGACCATCCATCCAAAATGTGTGGATGGATGGCCTATGATCCTTCCCATATTTCTATGGGAGACATCCGTCCATATTCTAGGATCCAGCTCGATTGAGCTAGATTGATCCCAAAACTTACCAACACCATATAAGCATAAAGGCAAACACATCCAATGGCTAGAATTTCATGGGATGAAATTCCATTTCATAAAGCTCCAAATAATATTGAAATTGTGTCTGGTTTAATGGATAACCTCATTGGAGGTGATCACTAGTGCTTGATTCTCTTGGAGAAGCTTCATGTAGTGGAGATGAAGCTTTGTTGAGAGTTTAAGGTCTTGTGATTGGGTAGATCCTTCTAGAGTCCAACTACACCTTGACTTGAGCTTAGTCTTGATCAAGGTAGCACCTCCCTTGCCTTTGGATCTTGGATTATGGCTTGAACAAGTTTAATTGGGGGTCCCTAATGAAGCTTGTAAGAGGAATTGGGTTGATTTGAAGTGTGGAGTAAGATTGATTTTCAGTGGAGCTCCCCTATTTTCAATCTATGAAAACTAAGAAAATGAAAAATGGGAATTTCTTGAGAGAGCTTGGGGAGGCTGGGAAATGACTTCTCTGGCTTCCTCTTGGTCAATTGAATTAGGGACTCATGGAATGAATTAAAAATAGGGGGAGTATACCTCCTCCTTGAGCAATCAAATTACCATGCTTCTCCTTTCCATTTTGATCCAATTAACCACCTTGAGTGGTTTTTTTAGGCCATTTAGTGTGTCCTTACAATTAGTTTGGCTAGAGGAGTGGAGTAGTAGAGCTTGCATGTGCTTAAATCAAGTGGAGGAGGGATTCCATGTGCTTAATTTCATGCAAGTGGTTAGTTTTAACTAGTTAGGTTGGAACCAAACCCATTGGGTTGGGTGCACCACACTCACTAATGTTCACTTGATCCAGAGAGGTGCCAAGTGGTTATGGAGAGGATTTGACCATATTCTAAGTGGGTTTGGCCAAAATTTACCCTTTGACCTATAAGTAAAAAGGTCTTTTGACCTTTATTTCAATTTTAATATGTTTGGTATATTTTAGAAATGGGTTAGGCCAAGGTTCATTGAATTTGGAGTTGGTTTGATGTGATTTGGCTCATGTTGACCCATTTAGGTCAATTTGGGTCAACTTGGGTCAAGTTGACCAATTGGTCAAATTGGTCATTGGGTCAAGTTTATATGACCATTTGAAATGTTTTGGTGGCTTTGGTTTGATTTAATTTGGTTTAGGTTTGAATTTGGTTCAATTTAGTTCATTTAGGTCAAATGGGTCAAGTTGACCAATTTGACCCATTTGACTTATTTGGGCTAGATCATGGGTTGGTTCATGTTTCATTGGTCATATGAAATGGATTGGTATCTTTATTTCCAATCAATTTGGTTTATATTTGAGTTTGGCCCAATTTGACCTTTTAGGTCAAGTTGTTCATGGTCAAATAAGTTAGGTCTAGTTAGCCAATTGAGGCTTTGGTCAAGTTCCACAAGTGATTTGGAATGATCTTGACTCATTTGTTTCAATCAATTTGGCTTAGATCATGTATTGACACATTTTGCCTTTTAGGTCAAAATGGGTCAACTTGGGTCAAGTGGCCAATAGACTAGGTTAGCTCAAATGTTGACTTGGTCAAGTTCAAACATTGATCATGAATGAGTTTTGATCAATGGTTTCAATCAATTTGGCCTATGGTAGATTTTGGCTATGTTGAGTTTCATTTTGGCTAAGTGTTGACTTGGTCAACCCTAGGTTTGACTTGGTTTGACCCAATTTGAGTTATTGATCATCTCATGATGATTGTTGATCATGATGAGAGGCTTAGATGGGCTTAGTTCAATCCAATTTGGTTATTAGATTATTTTGGCTCATAAGGGGTACTTTAGATCACTAAGTGGGTCAAATGGTTTTGGTCAAATCTTGATTTGAATTTTGATTGAACTCACATATGGACTTATGATTGAAATATAATTCCATTTGTAAGAGATTTGAAGTCAAATGGGTTTTGATTCATTTGACAATTTCAAGTTCAAAGGGTGAACATGAGTTTGATTTGAGTTTGATTTCTGAATTTAGTTTTGGTTAAGTGATTGAAGTTTGTATTTATATTTAGATTCATGATGAAAGGATTGATAGAATCAAGAAGAAAAATCAAGAGCTTGGCATGATTTGAAATTGATTTGGCTAAGTTCAAGAGTTTGACTTGAAAGGCTTATGTTGAATTTTGATTGAATTTGAGTTTGATTTTTGGAGTTATTTTTTATTGTTTGAATTTATATTTCATTTATATATGTGAATATAAATGAGAATATAAATGGGTTATGAGAAAATTTTATGAATTTGAAGTGATTTGAACTTAATTTGGGCTAAGTCCTTAAGAGGGAATCAAAGTGGCTTGGGAAAGATTTAGAATTTGGATTTAATTTTGGAATTTAGTTTGATTTATTTAAATTTATATTTCTTTTATATATGTGAATATAAATGAGAATATAAATGGGTTATGAGAAAATTTCATGAATTTGAAGTGTTTTGTTTTTGATTTGGGCTAAGTCCTTAAGAGGGAATCAAAGGACTTGGGAAATATTTATATAATTTCAATCATGGGCTTCAATCATTTGGAATTGATCATGGATTTTAATCATTTGGAATTGATTTTAGTTTGGAATAAATCAATCAAGTAGGATTTGATTTAGGTTTGGAGAAAATCAATTAAGCTGGAATTGATTTGTGTTTTACTTGAAGGAAGGAAGTGAGGAATGTGGTTCAAGCTATAGGGTAGGCAAATTTTCTTACACCCCTAAGGCATGACCTATTCTTATGGCTAACTCTTCTAAGTCTCTAGGGCTACGTCGATTGTCCACCTAATCACTAGATGTGTTTTAAGACTAAGGAACTCCTAAAGTCTAAGAGAAGTCCTATGTTTAAGATGAAGGGGTTGAGAGCTCATTCTAAAAGTGAGGTGAGTAGTGTGTCACCCCAATGGTCTTTCTCGCTTTGGAGGATGTAAGTCTATGCTTTCCTTTCTTACTTGGCCACTACACACCGACAAGCACCTTGTTAGTTAGGCCTTTAAATGGTGGGTAAGTTCATGTTGGCTTTGTTTAAGAGGATGTGACCGGCTTTCTTCTTGTATTTTTATGCACTGGGTCGAGTATATTTGAAATTTAGGATAAGTCCCCTAGTGGCTCTTTCCCTCCCGACTGCTTCAAGTCTGGGTCCAGTCCTTCCTAGGGGCTACTCGCTTAGTAGTCGCTCTAGGTAAGATAGCATCTATTTCTCCAATGATAGACTATCCTGATAATTAATTCCACTTTGAAAGTTGTAAGCTTACATGTTTTCCTTCTAGATTGATCGTTCCACACCGATGGGCACCTTAGGTTTGTCCGTTCTTACTATGCTAATGGATACGCCACTCATGCTGACAGATACACCTTAGGTTGGTTGGTTCTCACACCTTAGGATACACCACTCATGGAAAATGTAAGTCTGTTATTCTTTCTCCTTGAGTTGGCCACCATACACCTATAGGCTTTCTTTTCTAGGACACAGGATAATACCCCTACCAACACCTCCCCTGTGGGCACTATATTTGGATCACATCCTTTGTGACCCCATTTAGACACTTCACGGGTTACTATTGGATTGGACAATTTCTCTTTCCTAGTAACCACCCCTATGGTTGGAGAATCTATCCCATGGATGTGCAGATTCTCCCTTGGTCTAGTAAATCTGAGATAGGTCAATGCCTGCATAGCCCATTCTCAGTGTGGTCCCTCTCACACTAACAGGGTCCATGTAACATATAAACAAAATATATAATCACTTGTGGATTATGAGGACACCCGTAGAGGTATGTTTTTCTAAGCAAGCATCCTATCTTTAGAGCAGTGCCAGCAAAACTTTCTATTGGAATCACCTGACTACTCTCTAGTTGATATAAGTCTATTGTGGCATTCAATCAGTAGTCAGGGTTCTATTTGTCTCAACAGTCACCCCAAAGACTTGTTCCCGCTTTAAAAGATGTAAGTATACCTTCTTCCTAGCACAAGCTACACGATAGAAAACCCTTAGGTTAGCTAGCTTTACCCCATGACTAGTAGACTATCCCTTTGGATTTGTAAATTTTAGATAGGATAAGTCCGATATAGCCCCTTCTCAGTGGGTCCATCACACACTGACATGGTCCATAAATTAAATCTATTAACTTGGATCGAGCTCACATCTCCAGTAGATATGCCCTTAATTCAAAATCAAACTAAGCCAAACAAACCAAATCAAATCACATGAAATTAAGTTAAAATTAATCTGACTACTTTTGAGTTGACATAAGTCCCCAACAGCATTCACTTAGTAGTTTTCCTAGGTCAAGTTTGATTTATTGTGAATCCAACAAGTCACTCCAGCCATTGTTCCTCACTTTTAAAGATGTAAGTCTGCTATGCCTTCTTCCTAGCATAGCCATTGCACACTGAAAGGCAACCCCTTAGGTTGGCTAGCTCTACCCCACAGCCAATAGACTATCCCTTTGGATTTGTAAACCCGAAGTTAAGTCAAGGTTGATATAGCCCTTCTCTCGGGTCCATTGCACAACAAGGTCCTTACATTAACTCATTAAATTAAACCCAATCTAATTTTCCCCAAGTGAGTTAAATCACACCCTTCTCCCTAGTGAAGCCCCAAATCATATATAAACAAGTCAAGACAAATAAATCAAATTCAAAACCAATCCCAATGGAGCAAAATTAAACCAACTCCCTAAGAGTCTAAATCAAAGAAATCCAGCCAAACTCTTATTCCAAATGAATACATCCCCAAAAAAATCTATGAAATCAAACTCAAATGCTAATCCCCAGTGGATAGCTAGAACCTGCTTACCTAGTGGAAGGTTCAAATACCCGATCCCAGAAACTCAGCCCATATCTCTCATAAATATGCCTCCACATCAATTAAAATACAAATCAAAATGTCAATTTGATCTTAATCGTGGATTATAGATTATTATCTAGTGGATCTTCTTTCCACAAATCATATTCAAATTAAAAATTCAAACCTTATCCCTAGTAGATTTTCTTCTTCTATCCCCTCATAGACCCTCAATGTCATGTCCAATGCATGTGATCCCCTAGATCTCCCTCCATGTCCTTGACATTGAATTCTCATCAAATCTTATTTCTTCTCTTATGCACACCTTTAATATTTCAACCAAAAGCATAACTATGTATTCATTCAAATTACATCATCTTAACATTGTAATCAATTTTATGATATGTGATGGTGCAAGCTCAAACTAACTATACAATATCATGCTAAACATATTATAGTGTGAATTAACACACTATATTATATTATAATATGTGATGTTCTATTATAATTTGCTATAATATAATATATTGTCTAACATTACACCTCATTAGAATCACTTAAAAGGAACAAATAAAATTTTCAAAATATGAATAATGTTCATTTTGATGTAAAATTATTGTTTTTTCTATTAGAAATCGTACAAAATAGCATAATTTTGGTGTTTCTTCTTAGTGTGTGTGCAATGAATTTGGCCATATTATTCCATCTCAACCTTCAAATTAATATTTTGTGAGTTTTGACCCAATGTATTATACAAAAAAAACATACTAAAATGTACAATAACATTTAGTAACACACCACCATTCATATATATATATGAAGTTATATTGCTATGTACATTATATTTTAATATGCTTTCATATAATATATTATCTTACATTACACCTTAAAATGAATCATTTTAAGCAAAAAATTTATAAAATTTGGTTGAAAATGAACATTTATTTTGGATGCAAAATTCCATTATTTTAATTAAATGACACACCATAGCACACCCCAATGATGTTCCCTAAAGCTTACCTTAAATTTAGCCAAATCCCATCATCTCAAGCTATAAATCAATATTTTTATGAATTATACCAGATAAACTCTACTATCATTCTATAACAAATTCTACTATAATGCATGATGATAGTATACTAATACATAATAGTATGCTATAATGCATGATGCTACACTATGTTATGTCATCCTATATTATAATACACTATAACATATTATATTATATTATATTGCATATCACATCGCAAGGGATTGCTTAAGATAAAAAATCATAAAATTAGTCTAAATAATAAAATACTATATATTTTAGTCATATCACTTACATATTTTAAATTTAAATAATATATATTGATGCCATGCTCTACCTATTATAAATTTGGCTAAATTCCACCATTTTAAAGTCTAAATTAACATTTTTATAAATAATGCTAGTGTAGGCTCGACTGCATGATTGCAAAACACAAAAACAATTTAAAATACATAGAATAATATATTATGATATATGATGCTATACTATGCTACAACATATAATATTTATTTTGAACATAAATTCTTACTTTTTAGACTACAAGTGGAGTAGCACACCTTTGGTGCTACAACCTAATTCCCACTTCAAATTTAGCAAATTTCATCATCTGATTTATTAAATCAATATTTTTATAATTTATATTAATATAGACTATAAGGCACAATACCATAATAGACCAAAACATTTCAAAACATCTTATAACAATCAAAAGCACATCACTACATGCTCAAATATATGATGCTACATTATGCTATAATAAATGGTAATATAACTTAATTTAGGGATAAGGTTTAGGGTATTCAAATCTCTAATAGTCAAGGGAAAGTCTCTTGAAGACATTTTCTTTAGCTTAACTATATTAGATTAGGTCATTCTTTAGATCTACCCTAATGACATCTTTATTCAAGGTTTAGGGTTTAGTTTAGGGATAGGGTTTAGGAGGGGTTTAGGGTTTAGGTTTGGTTTAGGGTTTAGATTTGGGTTTAGGTTAGGGTTTAGGGTTAAGGTTTTAGGGTTTAGGGTTTATGGTTTTAGATTTAGGTTTAGGGTTTGGGTTTAGGGTTTGGTTTAGGTTTAGGGATTTAGGGTTTAGGTAGGGTTTAGGGTTTAGTTTTAGGTTTAGGTTTTAGTGGATTTGGGTTTAGGGTTTATGGTTTTAATAGCAAAAAAAATTATTCAACATTTCTTCTTTTGATTTCATCAACCAAGTAGCACCTCAAGTTTTCTAAGACACAAGGGATGACAAAGATAAAGCACCCATAGAGCAAATCAAAACCCTAGATAAGTAGAACCATCTCTATAAAGACACAATTCCATAAGCAGATTGGATCACCATTCGCCTCTAGTTCCCATTAGAACCACTCCCGCCTCTCGAGTAGCGATATGCCATCATATCCCTGATCTCTCTCTCTCCACCACGACAACATCTATAACCTTCATTGCTCCTCCTTCCTCCATAGCCACCACTGCTCTGACCACCACCTCCATAACCACTAGCACCTCCAGATCCACCCACCTCCACTACGATAACCGCCACCGCCTTCCTCCACTACTAGATCTAGACGGAGTTTGACGTGATGTTCCCGCCATCAAGACATTCATGGTTAGTTAGGGTTTGTTTTAGGTTTAGTTTAGGGTTAAGGTTAGTTAGTTTAGGTTGTTTAATGTTTAATGTGTTGGGTTTGTGTAGTCAACATTTAAGGTTTAGGTTTTAAGATTTTAGGGTTTAGGGTTTAAGATTTTAGGGTTTATGGTTTATGGTTTATGGTTTATGGTTTATGATTTGTTTAGGTTTGGGTTTAGGTTTTGTTTGGGTCAGTTTAGGGTTTAGGGTTTAGGGTTTAGGATTTAAGTTTTTTTAAAAAAAAAAATTAAGCAAAAAACAGGTGGTTTATTTAGTTTATTTTTTATTTATTTGAGTTTATTTTAATTTTAATTTATTTAGGTTTATTTTTTTATTTATTTAGTTTATTTATTTTTTTTTAGGGTTATTTTATAGAGTTTTATTTTATTTTAGGTTTTAAATTTATTATTTTATTTTAGGTTTTAGGTTTTTTAGTTTTATTTTATTTTATTTTAGTTAGTTTTAGGTTTTAGTTTGTTTTATTTATTTAGTTTGGTTTAGTTTTAGGTTTAGCTTTATTTATTTTAGTTTAAGGTTTATTTATTTTATTTTAGGTTTAGGTTTTATTTTATTTTAGTTTAGATTTTATTTATTATTTATTTTAGGTTTATTTTCTAGGTTTATGTTTTATTTAGTTTTTTATTTTATTTTATTTTAGGTTTATTTTATTTTATTTATTTTATTTAGGTTTTTTATTTTTTAGTTTAGGTTTTTATTTATTTTATTTTAGTTTAGTTTTTATTTTTATTTTATTTTATTTTTAGTTGAGGTTTAGGTTTAGGTTTAGGTTTTAGTTTATGTTTTATTTTATTATTTTATTTTGGTTTAGGTTTTTTTATTTATTTTATTTTTAGGTATTATTTAGTTTAGGTTTTTTAGCTTTAGGGTTTAGGGGGTTTATGGTTTAAAGCTAGTTTAGGGTTTAGGATTTGGTTTAGGGTTTAGGTTTAGGATTTAGATTTTAGGTTTTAGGTTTAAGTTTTATTTTAGGGTTTAGGGTTTTAGATTTTTTTTAAGAGAGAACAAATTTAAATTCAACATTTATTCTGTTCGATTTCATCAACCAAGTAGCACCCCAAGTTTTCTATGACACAAGTGATGACATAGATAAAAAATGGGCACCCATAGAGCAAATCAAAACCTTAGATAAGTTGAGATGTCTCTACTGTAAAGACACAGTTCCATAAGCAAGCATTAGATCGCATTCTTAGTTTCTCTCCCATCAAAACCACCAGCCCTCTCGAGTAGTAGAATCCTTCATCATATCCCCTCATCTCTCCATCCTCGCTACCACCATGGTAACCTCCATCGCCATCCCACCTCCATCCACCACTTCTCTGACCACCACCTCCATATCCACTAGCACCTCCAGATCCCCCACCATCAAGCTAATCCGCCACCTCCGCCACACCACCAGATCTAGACTGAGCCTAGTTGATGGTGATGTTCCTGCCATCAAGGTTCTACACATTCTTAGGGTTTAGGGTTAGTTTAGGGTTTTTTAGGGAAATAAGGGAAATTTTATTACCACAAAGAAAAGGTACAAAGTCCTTAGAGGGGGAAAATTCTCTAAGCTAATGCTCAAAGAGCTACAAAAAGGTCCTAAAAAGGTAAGCCCCCTAACTATTACAATAGTTAAGGAAAGCAAGAAAAGGAAATAAAAAATAGTAATCAATAAATGAAAATCCATGTAAGCAAAGAACAAACTCCATCGATTTTTGAAACCAAAGATGATCCACCATGAGTAGTCTCCAAACCTAAAAGAGATCTACAAAATGCTTTTAAAAGGATGAGTACAATTAATCAAGTAATTAATCAAGCATAAAGAGTGAGAGATATAAATGAATAAGATAAAGAAAAGGCTCGCTCAATTATAATCATTTCAAGGAGCAACACTATATCTAAGCATCCAAACTCGGTGAAGGGTTACAATTACATATAGCTACGCCAAAAGAAGAAAGAGTGGAAAACATCAAAGCCATCCCAAGATACCTCTTGTAGCACTTTTTCCAAGGACAATCATTATGCGCCTTATAAATCCTCAAAAGTAAAAATAGCCTCCAAACACCCAGCAATTAGAGATATCAAGCTGAATATGAAAGATACAAAGGTAATCCACCAGGATAGCAATAAACCTAAAGGAGCACCACCAAAGCCACCACTAAGAATGGATAACAAAATCAATAGGAGCAAACCTCATAATATAAAAAAAGCACTAAACAGACAATCCAAAGGAAAAAGAAAACACATAAGTGGTAGGATCCTCCATCAAAAGGATGCAAAGAGCCAATAACAATAAAAAAAACCTACAATAATTCTAATAGCAAGAGGAGTGGAACAAGCAAGGAAACAAGAAGAGAGTCACAAAGATAAGCAGCTTTCCCAAAGACAAATACCAAAGGAGCAAGAAAATTTTGCCAAAATAAACACTCCATCAACTAGCACCAACAAATACCAATCCAAATAGCCAGAAGAAAGCCTCAAAGAAACCACCTCAATAGTAAAAGATCCAAATCATCAATCCTAGAACCATCGATAAAGTCCAACAATAGTCATCAAGCCACAAACAATGAAGATACTGGGAGATAGAAATACAAACTAATCCTAATCAAAGGAAAGGAAAATCCAATCCATAAAGCTAGAGACAACAGCCAATGATAGAATAATAAGAAGCCCAATACAAAAAACAAGCTAATTGAGAAAAATAGCAGTATAATAGTGACCCAACACAACCACCATCACCCAAGGACACATAATAACTAGGAGTCATTAGCGCCACTTCAACAAAACCCACAACCAAAACCTCAATAATAGAGGAGGAGACCAACCCATAACCAAAGGAGGATACAATAAACCAGACATCCATCCTCAAACTAACCAAAGAAGAAACAAAGTAAGGGAAAAGAGCAAAAAATAGTTCTCCAAGCTACTAGCAACAAATAGCTCACAAAGTCACCCAACCCATCATAAGAAGGGAGTATAAAAAACACTTCTACCAAAACCACTATCCGATGAGCAATCCCCACCCAAGAATCCCACACCGCAAATAACAGAAGCAAGGGGGAAGGGATCAACTAGTGAGAAAAGGGGCATCCAAAAGCACTTGGAAGAACCACCCTAAATAGTAAGAAACAAGTAGGCCTTGGGCCATCCAGCCACAAAGCAGCCACCCTAGAAAAACCTAATAAAATAACCACCAAAAAAGAGAACCAAAACCAAAGGTAGATAGCAAATCTAGAAAGAACAACACAACCTAGGTAGGGATAATACCCACATCCAGATTTCACCACAACTGCCAAACCCAAACCCAAACAAATTAATAGAAAAACCCCATTAAATAACCAAAAAAAACCACACAAGAGAACAATAAAGCCAAGGAGAAAACCCTGCCCATCACCAAAACAACATAATTCCACCATAACAAGGAGCAAACAGGAAGAGATAACCACAATAAGCAGAAGAAAGGTAAACAACCTCCACCTATTGCAAACCCGACTTCCACCAGGAATGGAGACAAAATAAACTAGAAACCAAAAACTATAGCAAAAAACCAAAGGAATGAAAAATAACCCCAACCAATCCAAAAAATAGGAAGAATTCATACTAGAGAACAAAAATAGGTTTAGGTGAAGAGAAAACTCAAATCCAAACCAGAGGAAATATCCAAAACCAAAAAAACCATCCACAGTGTAATCAAAACCACAAAGAAGGAAGGAAGAGCTGAAAGCTTCTAAGATAAGGCAACCCAGTTTTATCTAGATTAATAAGACCCCTTAATAAAAAAAGGAAGATCTTCATTAGAAAACATTTGCAAATTAGAAGAATTGGCCCCTAAGTTGGCAAGAAAATTAGCACAAGAATTGCCTTCTCTATAGATACAAGAAATTTAAAATCTAGATTAGCAAGAAGACTCCTAGTATGATTAAGCAAATAAAACTTGACATTGCCATGGAAGACTTAAAATCTAAAGAAGGAGAGCATCAACTTCAACCCAGAACTTAGAAAAACCTCTTTGTAAATAAATGGAAATGGCATGATGAATGCCTTTAAGTTTAACAAATAAAATAGAACAAGGATCTAAAGGGGCAGCAAAAGCAGAAATTACCTTGCCACCATAATCTCTCAAAATCCCACCACAACCATAACAACCATTAGAGATCAAGCCATCAGTGTTAACCTTGATGCAATTATGATTAGGTTTAATCCAATGGATAACTTTTGGTTGGAAGAAACATTACAAGTATGAATGGTTAATCCCAAATTTCAAGGCCTGACTAGTAGCCTTTAAAATTGGAGTAAGTAAGAAGATTGGCTTTAAAAGAGACAAAATTTTATATTTGGATCTATGATACAATTATAATTCATGAATATTACGGTGCTTTGAATCATTTTATCCATCCAAATATACCAAAGAATAATAATAGCTAAGACAATTTTAACATGACCCTTAGGAGTATGAGAGAAACATGCTTCAAGAAGTTTCGTAATAGAAAATGAGCCATTAAAATGGAAGGTATTAAAAACATTATCATACCAGTTCCACAATCTAGCAGTAATAGGGCCATTCATAAAAACATGATCAACACTATCAATGTGATAACAATAGTGACATTTAGAGGGGAGGTGGAATCCTTTTTTTGAAAGAGTAGCATCCATAGGGATATAATGCTTAAGAATGCATCAAGTTAAGACTGAAAATGAACTCGGGACACTATTATTCCAGATTTTGGTAAAAACTAAGGAATCTTAATATTTAAGTTTGATAAATTGCCAAACATCCTTAGAAATAAAATCTATATAAAAAGAGATTTGAAAAGAATTTGGTTGGGTTCATTAGGGTGAAAGCAAATTTTGAGAAATTTTTCAATGATTACATTTAGGACAAGGTTATTCAATTGAGTCACATCCCAATTATTATTAATAAATGATGAACCTTAAGCACTAATAGAATGAGTATTAAAGGGAATCAAGTAGAGCCCGACCAAACTGTTGCCTTGCCAAAAAAGGAGAAACCATAATTGATACCCTGAAATTAAATTCTCGACTCCATTTGATGTTATAAATCTTTCTCTGAGAGAATCCCAGATTTGAAAACACAAATGAGGGAGGTGTTTGCCCTGACAATATTTAGCATGCATAAACTTTGACTAATAGCTATCTTTATTTCTAAAGTTCCACCACATTTTATAGGAAAAATAATTAATAGAATCCTCTAAGGTTTTGAAACCCAAAACACCTTCATTATTAGTACCACAACAGTTATGCCAGCTAGCCCAATGTAATCTTTGGGTAGATCTATTAGACCCCCAAAAAAATTTGTTAAAAAATCTATTAATCTTTTAAATAATATAATGAGTATGTACAATAGTAGACAAGAGATACATAGGTAAAGAGCAAAGGGTACTTTTGATCAGGATAACTCTAACACCAAAGGAGAGTAAATGAAATTCCCAAGAAGAGATTTTCTTATTAATTTTTTGAATAACTTCATCAAATAAAAAAGATCTTTTCATGCCTCTATATAAGGGAGTCCCCAGGTATTTGATAGGGAGATTTTGATGAGAGAAGCCCATAATATTCTTGATAACATTGATCTTAGATAAGGAGATAGAAGAGCTAGTAATAAGACAACTTTTATCATGATTAATATTCAAGCCACTCTCCCTACTAAAGTGATTTAAGAGCTTACATAATTTTTTAATGGGCATTACAAAATAAAACAAAATAATTAGCAAAATTAAGATGAGAAATTGAAAACCCATCAGTGGTTTTGTAGAACATGTGAGGAATTCTACTAAACATATGCTCAAGACATCTAGAGATATTCCACAATAATAAAGAAAAGTAGGAGAAAGAAGGTCACCTTGCCATAGAGAGGAGAAAAATCCATTCACTTCACCATTAAAAAGAATAGAAAACCAAGAGTTCTCAATCCCATTCTTAATTAAAGTAATAACTTGATTAGAAAACCCAAATAAAGCCAAAATTTTATAAAGAAAACCCAACCAATATTATATTATCGTAGGCTTTTGAAATGTCAAGCTTAAAAAAGCGTTACCACCTCAAACTTTGGCATTTGAATCATGAATCATCTCTTGGGCTAATAGAACATTATCGAATGGATCTCCCTTTAACAAAACCAATTTGATTGGGGATATAATTTTAGGGAGCAAGATACTCAATCTTTTAGCAAAAACTTATTCATTCGAGCATCTTCTCTCTCATCTACTATTTTGGTGCTCTAGCAAACTTTGTTTCCTTTGTGGAGGTGCATCCCCTTTGGGGTTTATTATGGTAAATCTGACTATTGCTTCCAATTGGGCAGGCTCGATGGCATTTAGCTGCTCGCACTATGTGCCTCTATTGATTATGGCGATAATTTTTGCTTCCCCATGGGGAAATCCTATTAGTATGGCTACTCTTGCTATGGATTTTGGCTCTATGGTAGTTTTTGGCATGAATCCATCACTGGCTTTGAAATCATTCAAGGATGTTCTTGCTGGTAAGGCTAATTGCGCTAGTGAGTCTCTCGACCTTATTTCAGCTTTCTTTTGGGGTATGCCCACAATAATGTGTTCTGATCTAGTTGTGGAAAGGCTTGTGAAACCATTTGAATTTATGTTGGTGGGTATGTTCTTTACATCCTACTTTGGAGAATATTCATTCTTTCTTCCATACTTGAAGCTTTCTAAATTTTTTAGCTTGATTGATTGATTACCATCATTTATTTTTTTAGTTTAGGTTAAGGTTTAGTTCTAGTTTATTTTATTTTATTTTGTTTTGGTTTAGATTTAGGTTTTACTTATTTTAGTTTAGGTTTAGGTTTATTTTATTTTTATTTTAAGTTTAGGTTTTTTTAAATGTTTAGAGTTTAGGTTTTATTTATTATTTATTTTTAAGTTTATTTTAGGTTTAGTTTTTATTTAGTTTTATTTTATTTTATTTTAGGTTTATTTTATTTTTTATTTTAGTTTAGTTTTATTTTATTTAGTTTATTTTAGTTTAGTTTTTATTTTATTTTATTTATTTTAGTTTTTTTATTTATTTATTTTATTTTTAAATTTTATTTAGTTTAGGTTTATTTATTTAGGTTTAGAGTTTAAGGTTTAGGTTTAGGGTTTAGGTTTGGGGTTTTTTTTTTATTTAGGTTTTAGGTTTAGGTTTTATTTTAAGTTTAGTTTAGGGATTAGGGTTTAGGGTTTTAGTTTTATTTTTTTAGAGAGAACAAATTCAAATTCAACATTTCTTTTTGATTTCATCAACCAAGTAGCACCCTAAATTCTCTAAGACACGTGTGATGATATAGATAAAAATGAGCACCCATAGAGCAAATCAAAAACCCTAGATAAGTTGAACCATCTGTACTATAAAGACATAGTTCCATAAGCAGCAGATAGGATCGACCATTTTTTAGTTTCTCCAGTTCCCATCAGAACCACCCGCCTCTTGAGTAGTGGGATCCGCCATCATATCTTTGATCTCTCCCTCCACCACCACCATGGCTATAGCCTCCATCGCTCCTCCCACCTCCACAACCACCAGCCTTTCGACCAGCCTCCATATCCACCGGCACCTCAGATCCCCACCACCACTACGGTAACCCCGCCTTCTCCCTCCACCCAGATCTAGGCGAACCTAGTTTATGGTGATGTTCCCACGATCAAGGTTCAACCCATTCTTAAGGTTTAGAGCTAGTTTAAGGTTTATGGTTTATGGTTAGTTTAAGGTTTAGGGTTTTTGGTTAGTTTAGGGTTATGGGTGTAGGGTTTAGAGTTTGGAGTTTAGGGTTTAATGTTGTAGGTTTTAGGGTTTAGTGTTAGTTTAGGGTTTTTGCTTTAAGGATTAGGGTTTGGGGTTTAGGGTTTAGTGTTGTAGGTTTTAGGGTTAAGGGTTTAGGGTTTATGATTTAGGGTTTAGGGTTTTAGGGTTTAGGCTTAGGGTTTAGGGTTATAGGGTTTTAGGGTTTAGGGTTTAGGTTTAGGGTTTACGGTTTAGGGTTTAGGGTTTTAGGGTTTAAGGTTTAGGGTTTAGGGTTTATGGTTAGTTTTTAGGTTTAGGGTTTTTTTATAAATTAATGATTATCGATATCTTTAGGTTTACTTAGTTAATTTAGTTTATTTTTTATTTAATTGAGTTTATTTTATTATTTTATTTAGGTTTCATTTTTATTTTCTCTAGTTTAGTTTTATTTTAAGTTTATTTATTTTAGTTTAGGTTTTTTTATTTTAGTTTATTTTTTTTGGTTTAGTTTATTTTTTAGTTGAGTTTTTTGGTTTAAGTTTATTTTTTATTTTTTAGGTTTTGGTTTAGGTTTTTATTTTATTTATTTTTGGTTTAGGTTTTAGGTTTTTATTTTAGGTTTATTTTTAGGTATTATTTTTTCATTTAGCTTTAGGTTTTGGTTTAGTTTTAGATTTTATTTATTTTAGTTTAGTTTTTTTTTTAGTTTTGGTTTAGGTTTATTTTATTTTCTTTATTTTATTTTTATTTTAAGTTTAAGTTTTTTTTTAGTTTAGGGTTTAGGTTTTATTATTATTTTTTTAGGTTTTATTTTTTATGTTTATTTTCTAGGTTCAGATTTTTATTTAGTTTTTAGTTTATTTTATTTGAGGTTTATTATATTTTTATTTTACATTTAGTTTTTATTTTATTTAGTTTTTTATTCTTAGGTTTATTTTATTTTATTTGTTTAGTTTAGGTTTTATTTATTTATTTTATTTTATATTTATTTTATATTTTATTTTATTTTTAAGTTTAGGTTTAGGTTTTAGTTTAGGTTTTTATTTTTATTTATTTTATTTATTTTGGTGTAGGTTTTTTATTTTATTATTAGGTTTTATTTAGTTTAGGTTTTTAAAGTTTAGGGTTTAGGGTTTAGGATTTATGATTTTAGGGTTTAGGGTTTTTTTTTTAGGGTTTAGGGTTTAGGGTTTAGGGTTTAGGGTTTAGGGTTTAGGATTTAGTGTTTAGGCTTTAGGTTTAAGTTTGAGGTTTAAGTTTAAGTTTAGTTTAGAGTTTAGGTTTATAGTTAAGGTTTAGGTTATGGTTTAGGGTTTAGAGTTTGATTTAGTGTTTAGGCAGGGTTTAAGGTTTTAGGTTTAGTTTAGAGTTTAAATTTAGGGTTTAGTTTTTTAGGTTTAGGGTTTAGGGTTTAGTTTAGGGTTTAAGTTTAGGTTTTAGGGGTTTAAGGTTTAGGTTTAGATTTAGGTTTGGGTTAGTTAGTTTAGGTTAGTTTTAGGTTTAAGGTTTAGGATTTAGGTTTAGGATTTAGGGTTTATGTTTTAGGTTTTTAAATTAAATAGCGTTTAGTTTATTTAGTTTATTTAGTCTTATTTATTTATTTTAGTTTATTTATTTATTTATTTTTATTTTTATTTAGTTTAATTTATTTATTTTAGGTTTATTTATTTTAGTTTTGTTTTTTTATTTTAATTTATTTTTTAGGTTTAGGTTTAGGTTTAGGTTTATTTTTAGTTGAGTTTTATTTTTATTTTATTTTTTATGTTTAGGTTTTTTTTATTTTATTTGAAGGTTTAGGTTTAAGTTTTTATTATATTTATTTTAGGTTTAGGTTTTAGGTTTTATTTTAGGTTCTTTTTTAGGTTTTATTTTTTTTTTAGTTTAGGTGTAGGTTTATTTTTAATTTATTTTATTTTATTTAGTTTAGGTTTGTTTATTTTAGGTTTTATTATTTTATTTATTTTAGTTTAGGAGTCATCTAGAACTAAGACTTCTAGTCATAAGACATTTTAGTGATTAGGTGAATACTTAACTAAGCTAGAGACTTAGAAGGGTTAATCATAGGATTAGGCCATGCGAGGGACTAGGAAAATAACTATAATGTAGCTAAATCAATCCATGTACACCTTTTTAAATTCAATTCAAACCCAAATTTCCAACAAAACCTCAAACCTAGGTTTACTTTATTTTATTTATTTTTATTTTACATTTAGTTTCTATTTTATTTAGGGTTTTATTCTTAGGTTTATTTTATTTTTTAATTTAGTTTAGGTTTTTATTTATTTTATTTTAGTTTATTTTTATTTTTTATTTTATTTTATTTTTGGTTTAGGTTTAGTTTTTAGTATAGGTTTTACTATATTTTATTTTATTTAGGTTTAGGTTTTTTATTTATTTTATTATTTTGTTTTATTTAGTTTATGTTTAAGTTTTTAGGTTTTTAGGGCATAGTGTTTAGGGTTATGTTTTTAGGGTTTAGGGTTTAGGATTAGGGTTAAGGGTATAGGGTTTACGGTTTAGTGTTTAGGCTTTAAGGTTTAAGGTTTTGGTTTAGAGATTTAGGGTTTAGGGTTAGGTTAGGGCTTACAGTTGGTTTAGGGTTTAGTTTAGCTTTAGGGATTATAGTTTTAGGGTTTAGGGTTTAGGGTTAGTTAGATTTAAGATTTAGGGTTTAGGGTTTTAGGTTTAAGTTTAGGGTTTAGTTTAGAGTTTAGGGTTTAGGGTTTAGGGTTTAGGTTTAGAGTTTATAGTTTGTTTTAGGGTTTTTAGGGTTTAGGGTTGTAGGTTTAGGTTAGTTAGTTTAGGGTTTAGGGAATAAGGTTTAGGTTTAGGGTTTAGTATTTATGGTTTAGGGTTTATATTTTTTTTAAATTAGGTAAACGGGTGGGTTTAGGTTTATTTACTTTATTTTAATTTATTTTAGTTAATTTTATTTTTTATTTTTATTTATGTTTATTTTTTATTTTTATTTAGTTTAGTTTATTTATTTTAGTTTAGGTTTTTTTATTTTAGTTTGTTTTTTAGGTTTAAGTTTATTCTTATTTTTACTTTCATTTTATTTTTATTTTATTTTTTAGGTTTATGTTTTATTTTTTTTATTTTTAGGTTTAGGTTTAGGTTTTTATTTTATTTTTTAGGTTTTGGTTTTAGGTTTTATTTTAGGTTTAATTTTAGGTTTTCTTTTTTAGTTTAGGTTTAGTTTTTTTTTAGTTTATTTTATTTTATTTAGTTTAAGGTTTTGGTTTAGTTTATTTTAGGTTTAGGTTTAAGTTTTATTTATTTTAGTTTAGTTTATTTTAGTTTAGGTTTAGGCTTATTTTATTTTATTTATTTTTTTAGGTTTAGGGTTTAAGTTTTGTTTTATTTTTTAGGTTTAGGTTATTATTTAGTTTTATTTTATTTAGGTTTTATTTTTTAGGTTAATTATATTTTTATTTATTTAGGATTTTATTTATTTTATTTTATTTTAGTTTTTTATTTTTTATCATATTTTAATTTTTTGTTTATGATTAGGTTTAGGTTTTTATTTTATTTAGGTTTAGGTTTTTTATTTATTTTATTTTTAGGTTTTTAGGGTTTTGGGTATAGGGTTTGGGGTTTGGGGTTTTGGGTTTAGGCTTTAAGTTTGTAGGTTTTAGGGATTAGGGTTTAGGGTTTAGTGTTTAGGGTTTAGGGTTTAGGGTTTAGGGTTTAGGGTTTAGGGTTGTTTAGGGTTTAGGTTGTAGGTTTAGGTTTTAGGGTTTAGGGTTTAGAGTTAGGGTTTTTTGTTAATTTTTTTATAAATTAAGTAAGCTCGTACATTTAGGTTTATTTAGTTTATTTAGTTTATTTTTTATTTTTTACATTATTTTAATTTTAATTTTTATTTAGTTTAGTTTATTTATTTTAGGTTTATTTATTTTAGTTTACTTTATTTATTTATTTTTTAGATTTAAGTTTATGTTTAGGTTTATTTTTTTATTTTTACTTTATTTTTTAGTTTTATGTTTTATTTTTTATTTTTAGGTTTAGGTTTAGGCTTTATTTTCATAGGTTTAGGTTTTAGGTTTTTTAGGTTTATTTTTAGGTTTTATTTTTTAGTTTAAGTTTAAGCTTTTTTAAGTTTATTTTATTTTATTTAGGGTTTAGGTTTAGGTTTAGACTTAGTTTATTTTAGGTTTAAGTTTAGGTTTATTTATTTTAGTTTAGGTTTAGGTTTATTTTATTTTATTTTAAGTTTAGGTTTTTTTTGTTTAGGGTTTAGGTTTTATTTTTTATTTATTTTTAGATTTTATTTTTATGTTTATTTTTTAGGTTTCATTTTTTATTGTTTTTATTTTAGGTTTATTTTATTTTTATTTTAATTTTAGTTTTTATTTTATTTAGGTTTTTTATTTTTTAAGTTCACTTTAAGTTTTATTTTTTTTTATTTTAGTACAATTTTATTTTTTGCTTTATTATCTTGTTAGGTTTTGGTTAAGGTTAGGTATTAGTTTAGGTTTTTTTATTTATTTTATTTTTAAGGTTTTATTTAGTTTAATATTAGGTTGTTAGCTTTTTAGGGTTTAGGGTTTGGGTTTGGGGTTTAGGGTTTAAGGTTTAGAGTTTAGTGTTTAGGGTTTAGGTTTTAGGGTTTTAGGGTTTAGGGTTTAGGGTTTAGAGTTTAGGTTTATGATTAAGGGTTTTTAGGGTTTAGGGTTTAGGTTTAGGTCTAGGGTTCAGGTTTTAGTTTAGGTTTAAAGATTTTTGGTGTTTTTCTAATAGTGAAATAATTCATATTCAACAATTCTTCTTTTCAATTTTATCAACCAAGTAACACACCAAGTTTTCTAAGACACAAGTGACATAAAATAGATAAAAAAATAAGCATAGAGCAAATCAAAACCACAGAAAATTAGAATCATCTCTACTTATAAAGACATAGTTCCATAAGTACTAGATCAGATCGACCATCCTTCAATTTCTCCAGTTCCCATTAGAACCACCTGACCTCTCGTAGTGGGATCCACCATCATATCACCAATCTCTCCCTCGCCACCACCAGGTAACCTTCATTGCTCCTCACCTCCATAACCTCTTGACCACCACCTCCATATAGCACCTCTAGATCCCCACCACCACTGTGTGACCTCGCCTTGCCTCCACTCCTCTAGGCGAGCACGATTGATGGTGATGTTCACGCCATCAAGGTTCTACCCATTCTTAGGGTTTACATTCATTAGGTTTTAGGGTTTAAGTTTATTTTTTAATTTATTTAGTTACTTTAGGTTTACATTTTGGGTTTAGGGTTTAGGGTTAGGGTTTAGGGTTTAGGCTTTAGGCTTTAGGGTTTAGAGTTTTAGGGTTTATGCTTTCAGGGTTTAGGGTTTAGGGTTTAGGGTTTTAAGGTTTAGGGTTTAGGGTTATGATTTAGGATTTAAGATTTAGGGTTTAGTGCTTAGGCTTTAGGGTTTAGGTTTGAGGTTTAGGGTTTAGGATTAGTTTAGAGCTTTAGGCTTTAGGTTATATAGTTTTATAGGGTTTAGGGAGGGTTTAGGGTTTAGATTTAGGTTAGGGTTTAGGGTTTAGGGTATGAGTTTAGGGTTGTTTAGGTTTAGGGTTTAGGGTTTAGGTTTAGGGTTTAGGTTTAGGGTTTAGGGTTTAGGGTTTAGTTTTAGTTTAGGGTTTAGGGTTTGTTTTAGGGTTTAGGTTTTTTATTCTAATTTTAAGTAAATCGGTAGGTTTAGGTTTATTTAATTTATTAAGTTTATTTTTTACTTATTTTAGTTAATTTTATTTTTCTACTTTTATTTAAGTTTATTTTATATTTATATTTAATTTAGTTTATTTATTTTAGTTTAGATTTTTTATTTTAGTTTATTTTTTAGGATTGGGTTTAGGTTTATGCAAACTTTTTAGTTTAGTTTTATTTTTATTTTATTTTTTAGTTATAGGTTTTAGTTTTTATTTTTTGGTTTAAGTTTTAGTTTTTTTTTAAGTTTAGGCTTTATGTTTTATTTTAGGTTTACTTTTAGGTTTTATTTTTTAGTTTATGTTTAGGTTTATTTTAGTTTATTTTATTTTATTTAGTTTTGGTTTAGGTTTAGGTTTAGTTTATTTTAGGTTTAGGATAAGGTTTTTTTTTTAGTTTAGTTTATTTTAGTTTAGGTTTAGCTTTATTTTATTTATTTTATTTCTATTTTAAGTTTAAGTTTTACTTTAGTTTTAGGATTAGGTATTATTTTATATTTTTTTAGGTTTATTTTTTAGTTTTGATTTTTATTTGGTTTTTATTTTATTTTATTTTAGGTTTATTTTTTTTATTTTATGTTTAGTTTTTATTTTATTTAGGTTTCTATTCTTAGGTTTATTTTATTTTTTTAGTTTAGTTTAGGTTTTTATTTATTTTATTTTAGTAAATTTTATTTTATTTTATTTTATTTAAGTTTAGGTTTTATTTATTTTATTATTAGGTTTTATTTAGTTTAAGGTTTTAGGTTTTAGGTTTAGGTTTAGTGTTTTAGGTTTATAGTTTAGGGTTAGCTTAGGGTTTAGGGTTAGTTTAGGGTTTAGGGTTTTGTCTTTAGGGTTTAGGGTTTTAGGGTTTAGGTTTAGGGTTTGTTTAGGGTTTAGGGTTTAGGGTTTTAGGGTTTAGAGTTTAGGGATTAGGGTTTAGGGTTTAGGGTTAGGGTTAGGGGTTAATGTTTAGGGCTTAGGGTTTAGGGAATAGTGCTTACGGTTTAGGGTTTAGGGTTTAGGGTTTTGTAAGGTTTAGGGTTTAAGGTTAATTTTATGGTTTAGGCTTTCGGGTTTAGGGTTTAGGTTTTAGGATTTAGGGTTTAAGGTTTAAGGTTTAGGGAATTTTTTTAAATTAAATTAAAGTAGTTTAAGTCTATTTAATTTATCTAGTTTATTTTATTTATTTTAGTTTATTTTATTTTTTAATTTTATTTAGGTTTATTTTTTATTTTTATTTTGTTTAGTTTATTTATTTTAGTTTTGGTTTTTTATTTTAGTTTATTTTTAGGTTTGGGTTTAGGTTTATGCAAACTTTTTAGTTTAGTTTTATTTTTATTTTATTTTCTAGTTTTAGGTTTTAGTTTTTATTTTTAGGTTTAAGTTTTAATTTTTATTTATTTTTTTAGGTTTAGGTTTTATATTTTTATTTTAGATTTACTTTTAGGTTTTATTTTTTAGTTAAGGTTTAGGTTAATTTTGGTTTATTTTATTTTATTTAGTTTAGGTTTAGGTTTGGTTTAGTTTATTTTAGGTTTAGGTTTAGGTTTTATTTATTTTAGTTTAGTTTATTTTATTTTGTTTATTTTATTTTTTATTTTACATTTTTTTTAGTTTAGGGATTAGGTTTATTTTTTTCAGGTTTATTTTTTAGGTTTAGGTTTTTTATTTTATTTTATTTTTATTTTACATTTAATTTTTATTTTATTTAGGTTTTTATTCTTATGTTTATTTTATTTTTAATTTAATTTAGGTTTTTATTTATTTTACTTTAGTTTATTTTTTATTTTTTATTTTATTTTATTTTAAGGTTTTAGTTTAGGTTTTAGTTTAGGTTTTTATTTTATTTTATCTAGGTTTAAGTTTTTTAATTTTTTTATTAGGTTTTATTTAGTTTAGGTTTGTAGGTTTTTAAAGCTTATGGTTTAGGGTTTAAGGTTTAGGGTTTAGAGTTAGCTTAGGGTTTAGGGTTAGTTTAGGGTTTAGGGTTTAGTCTTTAGGGTTTAGGGTTTTTAGGGTTTAGAGTTTAGGGTTAATTTAGGGTTTAGGGTTTTAGGGTTTAGGGTTTTATTATTAGGGTTTAGGGTTTAGGGTCTAGTGTTTAGGGTTTAAGGTTTAAGGTTTAGGTTTAGGGTTTTTTATGATTTAGGGTCTAGGGTTTAGGGTTTAGTGTTGTAGGTTTAGGGTTTGGGGTTTAGGGTTTATTTTAGATTTTAGGGTTTAGGGTATATGGTTTACGATTTAAGGTTTAAGGGTCTTTTTTAAAATTAATGCATCGATAAGGTTTAGGTTTATTATTTTATTTAGTTTATTTTTATTTATTTTACTTTATTTTATTTTTTATTTTTATTTAAGTTTATTTTTAATTTATTATTTATTTTAGTTTATTTAATTAAGGATTATTTATTTTAGTTTTGGTTTTTTATTTTAGTTTATTTTTTAGGTTTAGGTTTAAGTTTATGTCTATTTTTAGTGTAGTTTTATTTTTATTTATTTTTTAAGTTTTAGTTTTATTTTTTTATTTTTAGGTTTAAGTTGATATTTTTATTTTATTTTTTTTAGATTTAGGTTTATTTTTAATTTATTTCATTTTATTTAGGGTTTAGGTTTAGGTTTAGGTTTAGTTTATTTTAGGTATAGGTTTTCATTTTATTATTTTTAGTTTATTTATTTTAGTTTAGGTTTAGGTTTATTTTATATTTATTTTAGGTTTAAGTTTTCTTTTTGAGTTTAGGGTTTAGGTTTTATTTATTATGTATCTTTAGGTTCATTTTTAAGTTTACTTTTAGGTTTATGTTTTTATTAAGTATTTATTTTATTTTATTTTAAGTCAATTTTATTTTTTATTTAATATTTAGTTTTATTTTGTTTAGCTTTTTTTAGGTTAATTATATTGTTTAGTCTAGTTTAGGTTTTTTATTTATTTATTTAGTTTAGTTTATATTACATTTTAATTTTGGTTTTAGTTTAGGTTTTTATTTTATTTTATTTATTTTATTTTATTTAGGTTTAGGCTTTTCTATTTATTTTATATTTTGGTTTTATTTAGTTTAGGTTTAGGTTTTTAAATTTTTAAGGTTTAAGGTTTAGGGTTTAGGGTTTAGGGTTTAGGTTTTAAGGTTTACGGTTTAGGGTTTAGGGTTCTAGGTTTTAAGTTGTATGTTTAGGGTTTAGGGTTTAGGGTTTTAGGGTGTTAGGTTTTCAGGTTTAGGGTTTAGGGTATAGGATTTAGGGTTTAGGGTTTTGGGTTTAGCGTTGGGGTTTAAGTTTTAAGTTTTAGGGTTTAGGGTTTATGGTTGAGGTTTGAGGTTTTAGGGTTTAGGTTGAGGGTTTAGGGTTGTAGGTTTAGAGTTTTGGGTTAAGGGTTAGTCTTAGGGTTTAGGGTTTAGGATTTAGGGTTTAGGGTTTAGGGTTTAGGGTTTTTAAAAAAAAATTAAGTAAACTTATCGCTTTAGGTTTATTTAGTTGATTTATATATTAATTTTAGTTCATTTTATTTTTTTTATTTATGTTTATTTATTAATTTTATTTACTTTGTTTTATTTGTTTTAGTTTTTTTATTTTAGTTTAGGTTTTTTTTATTTTAGTTTTGTTAGGTTTAGGTTTATGCTTATTTTTTAGTTTAGTTTATTTTTATTTTATTTTTTTAGGTTCTGATTTATTTTTTATGTTTAGGTTTAGGTTGAAGTTTTATTTTTTTTTAAGGTTTCAATTTTAGATTTTTATTTTAGGATTATTATTAAGTTTAATTTTTTAGTTTAAGGACAGGTTTATTTTTAGTTTATTTTATTTTAGTTTAGGGTATAAGTTTAGTCTATTTTTTTTGTTTAGGTTTACATTTTATTTATTGTAGTTTAGTTTATTTTATTTTGTTTCTTTTAGGTTTAACTTTTTTTGTTTAGGGTTTAGATTTTATTTTTTTTTTATTTTAGGTTTTGTTTTTAGGTTTGTTTTGTAGGTTTTGGTTTTATTTAGTTTTTATTTTATTTTAGGTTTATTTTATTTTAATTTTATGATTAGTTATTATTTTATTTAGGTATTTATTTTTAGGTTTATTTTATTTTTTTAGTATAGTTTAGGTTTTTTATTTATTTTATTATAGTTTAGTTTTATTTTTTATGTTAACTTATATTTAAGTTTAGGTTTAGGTTTAGGTTTTAGTTTAGGTTTTTATTTTATTTTATTTAGGTTTAGGTTTTGTTATTTATTTTATTATTAGGTTTTATTTAGTTTAGGTTTTTAGGTTTATAGGTGTTTAGGGCTTAGGGTTTAGGGTTTAGCGTTAGCATTGGGTTTAGGGTTAGTTTAGAGTTTAGGGTTTAGTCTTTAGGGTTTAGGGTTTTAGGGTTTAGTGTTTAGGGTTAGTTTATGGTTTAGGGTTTTGGGCTTTAAGGTTTAGGGATTATGGTTTAGGGTTTAGAATTAGGGTTAGGGTTAGGTTTAGGGTTTAGGGTTTAGGGTTTAGGGTTTAAGGTTTAGGGTTTAAGTTTAAGGTTTTTTAGGGTTTAGGGTATAGGGTATAGGGTTTAGGGTTTAGGGTTGTAGGCTTAAGGTTTAGGGTTTAGGGTTAATTTTAGGGTTTAGGGTTTAGGATTTAGGGCTTAAGGTTTAGGGTTTAGGGGTTTATTTTATTAAGTAAATCAGTAGGTTTAGGTTTATTTAGTTTATTTATTTTATTTTTTATTTATTTTAGTTTTTTTTATTTTTTTTATTTTTATTTAGGTATATTTTTAATTTTTATTTATTTAGTTTATTTATTTAAGGTTTATTTATTTTAGTTTATTTTTTATTTATTTTAGTTTATTTTATTTTATTTACTTTTATATATGTTTATTTTATATTTATATTTAATTTAGTTTATTTATTTTAGGTTTATTTATTTTAGTTTATATTTTTTATTTTCATTTATTTTTTAGGTTTGGGTTTAGGTTTATGCAAACTTTTTAGTTCAGTTTATTTTATTTTATTTTTTAGTTTTAGGTTTTAGTTTTATTTTAGGTTTAATTTTGGTTTTTTTTTTTTAGGCTTTATGTTTTTATTTTAGGTTTACTTTTAGGTTTTATTTTTTACTTTAGGTTTTGGTTTATTTTAGTTTATTTTATTTTATTTAGTTTTGGTTTAGGTTTAGGTTTAGTTTATTTTATGTTTAGGATTAGGTTTTTTTATTTTAGTTTAGGTTTACCTTTATTTTATTTTATTTATTTTATTTTTATTTTAGGTTTAAGTTTTTCTTTAGTTTAGGGATTAGGTATTATTTTTTATTTTTTTAGATTTATTTTTTTAGGTTTAGATTTTTATTTAGTTCTTATTTTATTTATTTTAGGTTTATTTTATTTTTATTTTACATTTAGTTTTTATTTTATTTATGTTTTTATTCTTAGGTTTATTTTATTTTTTTTAGTATAGTTTAGGTTTTTATTTATTTTATTTTAGTAAATTTTATTTTTTATTTTATTTTATTTAAGTTTAGGTTTTTTTATTTATTTTATTATTAGGTTTTAGTTAGTTTAGGTTTTTAGGTTTTTATCGTTTAGGATTTACTGTTTAGGTTTTACGGTTTATAGTTTAGGGTTAGCTTAGGGTTTAGGGTTAGTTTAGGGTTTTGAGTTTTGTCTTTAGGGTTTAGGGTTTTTAGGGTTTAGAGTTTAGGGTTAGTTTAGGGTTTTAGGGTTTAGAGTTTAGGGATTAGGGTTTAGGGTTAGGGTTAGGTGTTAGGTTTAGGGCTTAGGGTTTAGGGTCTAGTGTTTAGGGTTTAAGGTTTTTTAAGGTTTAGGGTTTAGGGTTAATTTTTGGGTTTAGGCTTTAGGGTTTAGGTTTTAGGATTTAGGGTTTAAGGTTTAAGGTTTATGTGTTTTTTTTAAATTAAGTAAATTGGTAGTTTTATGTTTATTTAATGTATCTAGTTTACTTTTTATTTATTTTAGTTTATTTTATTTTTTAATTTTATTTAGGTTTATTTTTTATTTTTTATTTTGTTTAGTTTATTTATTTTAGTTTTGGTTTTTTATTTTAGTTTTTTATTTTAGTTTGGGTTTAGGTTTATGCAAACATTTTGGTTTATTTTTATTTTTATGTTATTTTTTAGTTTTAGGGTTTAGTTTTTATTTTTAGGTTTAAGTTTTAGTTTTTATTTATTTTTTAGGTTTAGGTTTTATGTTTTTATTTTAGATTTACTTTTAGGTTTTAGTTTAGGTTTAGGTTAATTTTGGTTTATTTTATTTTATTTAGTTTAGGTTTAGGTTTAGGTTTAGTTTATTTTAGATTTAGGTTTAGGTTTTATTTCTTTTAGTTTAGTTTTTTTTATTTTGTTTATTTTATTTTTATTTTAGGTCTTTTTTTAGTTTAGGGATTAGGTTTTATTTTTTTTCAAGTTTATTTTTTAGGTTTAGGTTTTTATTTAGTTTTTATTTTATTTTATTTTTATTTTACATTTAGTTTTTATTTTGTTTAGGTTTTTATTCTTAGGTTTATTTTATTTTAATTTAGTTTAAGTTTTATTTAATTTACTTTACTTTATTTTTATTTTTTATTTTATTTTATTTTAATATTTTGGTTTAGGTTTTAGTTTAGGTTTTTATTTTATTTTATCTAGGTTTAGGTTTTTTTTATTTTTTTATTAGGTTTTATTTAGTTTATGTTTTTAGGTTTTTAAGGCATAGGGTTTAGGGTTTAGGGTTTAGGGTTTAAGGTTTATGGTTTAGAGTTAGCTTAGGGTTTAGGGTTAGTTTAGGGTTTAGGGTTTATTCTTTAGGGTTTAGTCTTTAGTGTTTAGAGCTTTTATGGTTTAGAGTTTACGATGAATTTAGGGTTTATGGTTTTAGGGTTTAGGGTTTAGTGATTTGGGTTTAGGGTGTAGGGATAGGGTTAGGGTTTAGAGTTTAGGGTCTAGTGTTTAGGGTTTAAGGTATAGGGTTTAGGGTTTAGGATTTTTTAGGGTTTAGGGTATAGGGTTGTAGGTTTAGGGTTTAGGGTTTAGGGTTAGTTTTAGGTTTTAGGGTTTAGGGTTTAGGGTTTAGGGTTTAGGGTTTAAGAGTTAGGGTTTAAGGGTCTTTTTTAAAATTAAGTAAATCGATATGTTTAGGTTTATTAGTTTATTTAGATTAATTTTATTTATTTTATTATTAATTTTTATTTAATTTTATTTTTAAATTTTATTTGTTTTAGTTTTTTTAATTAAGGTTTATTTATTTTAGTTTTGGTTTTTTATTTTAGTTTATTTTTTAGGTTTAGGGTTAAGTTTATGTTTATTTTTTAGTGTAGTTTTATTTTCTTAATTTTTTAAGTTTTAGTTTTATTTTTTTTATTTTAAGTTTCGGTTGAGATTTTTATTTTATTTTTTTTAGTTTTGGTTTATTTTTAGTTTATTTCATTTTATTTAGGGTTTAGGTTTAGGTTAAGGTTTAGTTTATTTTAGGTATCGGTTTTGGTTTTATTTTTTTCAGCTTATTTATTTTAGTTTAGGTTTAGGTTTATTTTATTTTTATTTTAGGTTTAAATTTTCTTTTCGAGTTTAGGGTTTAGGTTTTATTTATTATGTATTTTTAGGTTCATTTTTAAGTTTATTTTTTAGGTTTAGGTTTTTATTAAGTATTTATTTTATTTTATTTTCAGTCAATTTTATTATTATTTTATGTTTAGTTTTTATTTTGTTTAGCTTTTTTTTTAGGTTATTTCTATTATTTAGTTTAGTTTAGGTTTTTATTTATTTTATTTTAGTTTTATTTTAATTTTTTACTTTTATTTTCTTATTATATTTTGATTTTTGTTTTAGTTTAGGTTTTAATTTTATTTTATTTATTTCATTTTATTTAGGTTTAGGCTATTTATTTTATTTTTTGGTTTTATTTAGTTTAGGTTTAGGTTTTTAAATTTTTAGGGTTTAAGGTTTAGGGTTTAGGGTTTAGGGTTTAGGGTTTAGGTTTTAAGGTTTAAGGTTTAGGGTTTAGGGTTTTTTTTTTTTTGGGAATCCCATGTAGGGGAATTTTATTGCCACAAAAAGAGGGTTACAAGGTTCTTAAAAGGGATAAACTCTAGAACTTGCTCAAGAGCTACAATCAGACTAGGGAGGAAATCCCTATCTAAGGCCAAAGCAAAAGAAAATAATAAATCAATCAAAAGATACAAATTGATTAACATAATAAGCCAATTGAAGATTAGGGCCAATGCTCTGCAGGATGGGAGAATGCATGACACTCTGGAGCAAAACCAAGAGGACAAGAAGCACACATTAAAATGTAAGCAGAAAGTTAAGCAGTTAAGGTAATATAGACAAAATGATGCGAAAACTACATAATCGAGAATGATAGTAAGAGTTGTGATAGAAGGCTCGCTTAGTCACACCAAGTTAGGGCAAGGAAAATATGAGCATCAGGACTTGGAAGGGTTACATCACAAAACTACTACCAAACCAAAAGGGGTAAATCATCGCATCATAGCCAACAAACATATTTCCTCCATTTGATAAAGTCTTGATATCTTTAGTACTACAAATATAATCAAATATAGGGAAGAAGAAATGAAAGCAGAATGAAAAGGGGGCTCCCCTCCTGGAAATAAGACCCGATATAAGATACCATGTTAATTAATTCCCAGCACCAATACAAGAAGTTCATCATATTCAGCATTAGGTAGCAAGCTCACATAAGTCTACCCATTTAGATAGAGCATGATAGGATTTGAATATGAATTAGTTAAGATCATCTTAATAGTGGTCTGCATTAGTCTAACAAAGCTAGGCAAAAGATAAGAGAGGCAAAATTAAAATGGTTTTGATTTTGAGGCCATAAAAGCAAACAAATAGTCAACACCACATTGCCAGCCAGGTGGATTAAGTAAGCTGCAAGAAACCAGAAAGTCAGCAAACCCCTAGCCAAATTGACCACAGTTACATAAGTTAGATGGGCTGGAAAGAAAGTAGCAGATAATAAGAATTAGGTAGAGAGCAGCTCCCCACCACAAAACATTCCAATAAGAGATAATCGAGCCAAAGTTCAGTAACAGTAATAGTAATAGGTTTCTTAGTAGCATAATCGGTTCAAAAGCAATGGATAATAACCGGTGGGTGAGCAATAACCCAACTAACAATAAAAGATAAAACAATGATTAAGAGTAGGTAAAAGCAGAAGAGTACTCATGATCTGCATGTTCTCATCATAGCCAAGAGATGGGCAATAACAACAGGAAAGATCGTGATAGCCGGATATTAGCGACAATATAAGACAAAAAAAAACAAAGAGCACTTCGAACTAGGTACTCTAAGAGACCAAAACCAACAATGGAGGTAATGATACAATTCCATTCTTGCAAAGAGATATTAAAGTAGACATGGGATTTCATAAATAGCAAAATAGCAATAATAAGGAAGGTTGCAACCATTTGATGCTCAACAGCTGTCCTACCTTGGATAAAAGTAATTAAGCTGCAAGGAGCAAGAAAGTCAATCCCAACTTCAGTGTCTGATTATAGAAAATAATAGGAATGATGAAAATAGTAGATAGGGAGGGATAGGTAATGAGCGACTCCCCACCACAAGCTAATCGGTAAGAGACATTAGGTGCAAGCAGTTGGTTGATGTTTAGTCACATTAATCAATTACGCCAAGGATAATGGCCGTAACAACCGGAGGTTGAAATAACAATTATGCATGTAAGATAATCCATTGATTAATTTCAAGCAGAACAGAAGAATGATCTTCAAGATTTGCATGTTCCCATCATAGCATATAGAGGGAAAACAATAGCAGGTAAGACCAACAACATCCCAGATGTTAGCAGCAAAGATAGAAAGAAAAATAAAGAAGACTAGCTGGGAAAGGTACTCAAAATCCAAAAACCAACAATGGAGACATTGTTATAGTTTTTACACCCATTACGAAAAGCAAACTTTAAGAAAAAATGTATAAAATAGAGAATGAATGAGTTCAAGTAATTCCTACCGAGTAAGCGGTGGTACCCACAAAAGGAAAAATGAAAATCCATTAAGTAACTCAAAGGCTGGCGAGCATGGAAACAAATCCGAAATAGCAAGATTGATAGCCTTATATATAACAACTAAGAAAGGAGGTATCAACAAGTTGACCATAGGAAAATCCATTAAGAGTAGACAGTGCATAAAATGGATCCCATAATAAAAAAGAACAATTCTTACTCTGGCAAATAGAACCAGGATGTAAACAGTAATAGCATGTGTGATCAATAACAGCCCAGCTGATAATAACACAAATAATTGGAAAACTGAGAATATAAAAACAACCATAAATCAGAAAGATAGAAATTTGGAAATAGGACCCAAAAAACCAATGACTAGCATTGAAAGGAATAACAAGGCCTTTCGGATCAAAAAATCTGACTTAGCGGCGGGCGAGAATGAGAGGGTAAACAGTAAAACCAAAGAGAGGCCAATATGAAAACCCATTCTTCTGAGCAAGGAAGGCGATAACAAAAAACAAATTATCGTAAGAGAAGAGCAGTAAAAGAGATTGACCAAAGCCCCAATCTCAGAAACATCCTACACAAAAAGGATCTACTAAATAAAATAGCAGCATGAACAAACTCCATCAGTCAAAAATAAATAGTGTGAAAGAAACAACAGAATGCGGAGATTCCACCCAAGCAAAGTAAAAGCATAAAAGATAACCAAGAAATAATATCAAGTTACACAATAATAAGTCTGAAGGGGTAAGGAGGTGACTGACTATAAGAAAACACGCAAAAATAACCATGGCAGGTGGAAGAAAAGATGAAAGCCCACGACAATAAGATCCCACCAAAGGGACCCTACTGAATCAGAAAGTGGATTCCAAAGAAAGCATGCTGAATGGGATCCAAATTCCAGTATAGACAATAGCCAAGAGGAGAAATATCAGCAAAAAGGCCAAAAAAAATCTTCATGTAGAAAAATAAAATAAAAGATAACTCCCAAAAATAAAAGGAAAATGACAGCTCCAAGCTAGAGTCAAAGAGAATATCAACAGTAGCCTAAGATCTAATAGGAGAGACAAGCAGCATGTTAAAAGCTAGCCAGCAGTCATTTTTAGTTAAAATCCAACAACCTAACAGTAAATCATCAAAATAAATATTGCAACCAGCATAGTGAACAGTAATACAATGCATAGAAACAACATAGATAACTAAGATGCTCCAAGAAGTAATATCTTTGAGAAATAGCAGATTGTAAAAATTAATGGTAGTAGTTAAACCCATCAAAATCAATTTCTCCATCCAGCAATGATTAAGCCCCCTAGTATTAGGAATGAAGGCAGCATTGATATTAAAATCCCAAATAGGATTGGGGTTATAAAACCAATAGCAGCTGACACATAGCTCAACAAAATTCAATGAAGAGTATTAGTATGCACATAGCTCAATAGCATCGGTGTAATGCTGGCGAGAGCCTCAAATGAAGGAGAAGCTATTAAAACACCAAATCATGACATAAAGATCAAGATAGCAAGTAATATCTGTGTGAAGCATCCACAAAAGACACAAAAAGGAACAAAAAGCAAAAAAAATAAAGAGGCATATAGATAAAAAGATAAATGGATACATCATCAAAGGCAGATTAAGTTAGATAAGGAAACCAGAATTGTCCAAGTTAACCATTACGCAAGTGTTTGGCTAAGGTGGTATGATCAAGAAGATGATACCATCGGATCTAGCACCATTAGCAAGGTAGTCGCCAAGCATTTCCTTCCCATGAAACATGAGTGATGTTAAAATTGGGTTGGGAAAGAAGATCTCTAGTTTGCTTGAGGAGGTAGTACAATTCAGTGTTGCTCATCTTAGTGGAGGTCAAAAGATCAATCTGGAAGAGCATCCACCTCAATCCAAATATTGAGCGGACATTTTAGAGGCAAATCTCAAACTTTGTAGACTTCCATAAGCTCAAAAAATGGGGCACAAAAAAGGGGATAAGCAAAGCACATAGTACTATACCCTTAGAGTTTCTAAAAATGCCACAACAGCCATTATGAGAGATAGAGCCATCAGTATTGATTTTAATATATGGTCAAGGTTTTCAATAGACAATCTTGTCATTTCGGCAGGTTGGTCGAGGTTAAAGCCAGTATTGCCTAAATTTATTAAGGGTTAGGTTTTAGGGTTTGATAGGTTTAGGGTTCAGTTTTAGGTTGTATGTTTAGAGTTTAGGTTTAGGGTTTCCGATTTAGGGTTTAGGGTTTAAGGTTTAGAGTTTAGTGTTTAGGAGTTTAAAGTTTAGGTTTAGATTTATAGTTTAGCATTTAGGGTTTAGGGTTAGGGTTTAGAGTTTAGGAGTTTAAGGTGTTTAGGAGTTGAGGTTTAGGTTTTAGGGTTTAGAGTATATAGGTTGAGGTTTAGGGTTGTAGGTTTAGAGTTTAGAGTTTAGAGTTGAGGGTTTAGGATTTAGGGTTTAGGGTTAGGTTTAGAGTTTAGGGTGTTTTAATAAATAAATGCGATGGGTTAGTTTTTAGTTTATTTATTTTATTTATTTATTTTATTTTATTTATTTATGTTTATTTATTATTTTTATTTAGTTTAGTTTATTTATTTTAGGTTTATTATTTTAGTTTAGGTTTTTATTTTAGTTTTTTTATTAGGTTTAGGTTTATGCTTATTTTTTAGTTTAGTTTTATTTTTATTTTATTTTTTAGGTTTACATTTTATTTTTTATGTTTATGTTAAAGTTTTTATTTTATTTTTTTAGGTTTTGATTTTAGATTTTTATTTTATGATTATTATTTGGTGTAATTTTTTTAGTTTAGGTATAGGTTTATTTTTGGTTTATTTTATTTTAGTTTAGGGTTTCAGTTTAGTTTATTTTTGGTTTAGGTTTAGGTTTTATTTGTTTTAGTTTAGTTTATTTTATTTTGTTTATTTTATGTTTAGTTTTTTTTTTTGTTTAGGGTTTATGTTTTATGTTTTATTTATTTGTACATTTTGTTTTTAGGTTTATTTTTTGTTTTTATTTTAGGTTTATTTTATTTTTATTTTACTTTTAGTTTTTATTTTATTTAGGTTTTTTATTTTTATGTTTATTTTTTTAGTATAGTTTAAGTTTTTATTTATTTTATTATAGTTTAGTTTTTATTTTTTTATTTGAACTTATTTTTATGTTTATGTTTAGGTTTAGGTTTAGGTTTAGATTTTGGTTAAGTTTTTTATTTTATTTTATTTTTCCTATTTTATTTAGGTTTAGATTTTTCCATTTATTTTTTTTTAGTTTTTCTTTAGTTTAGGTTTAGGGTTTTAGGTTTTTAGGGTTTTTGGTTTAGGATTTAGGGTTTAGGGTTTAGGGTTGTGGGTTTTAGGGTTATAGATTTAGGGTTTAGGGTTTATTGTTTAGGGTTTATGGTTATAAGGTTTAGGGTTTAGGGTTTAGGGTTTAGGGTTTAGGGTTCAACGTTTAGGGTTTATGGTTAGTTTTAGGGTTTGGGGTTTAGGGTTAAGGTTCTTTTTTTAATTAAGTAGACTCATAGGTTTTGATTTATTTAATTCATTTAGTTTATATTTTATTTATTTTAGTTTATTTAATTTAGGTTTGTTTATTATTTTGGTTTCTATTTTTAGATTTAGGTTTAAGCTTAGTTTTATTTTTTTTAGTTTAGTATTATTTTTATTTTGTTTTTCAGGTGTAGGTTTAATTTTCTATTTTTAGGTTTAGGTTTAGGTTTTTAATTTATTTTTAAAGGTTTAGGGTTTAGGTTTTTATATTAGGTTTATTTTTAGGTTTTATTTTTTAAGTTAGGTTTAGGTTTATTTTTAGTTTATTTTATCTTATTTAGTTTAAGGTTTAGGTTTAGTTTATTTCAGGTTTAGGTTTAAGTTTTAATTATTTTAGTTTAGGTTTTGGTTTACTTTATTTTATTTATTTTAGGTTTAAGTTTTTTTTTAAATTTAGGGTTTAGGATTTATTTTTTTATTTATTTTTAGGTTTTATTTTTAGATTTATTTTTTAGGTTTAGGTTTTTATTTAATATTTATTTTATTTTATTATAGGTATATATTTTTTAGTTTAGTTTAGGTTTTTATTTATTTTATTTTAGTTTAGTTTTTTTATTTATTTTATTTTTACATTTAGGTTAAGGTTTAGGTTTTAGTTTAGGTTTGTATTTTATTTAGGTTTAGGTTTTTTATTTATTCTATTTTTTTAATTTTATTTAGTTTTGGTTTTGGTTTTTAGGTTTCTGAGGTTTAGGGTTTAGGGTTGTAGGTTTAGAGTTTAGGGTTTAGGGTTTAGGGTTTATGGTTTAGGATTTAGAGTTTAGGTTTTAGGGTTTAGGGTTTAGGGTTTTTTTAAAAAAAATTAAGTAAACCGATAGGTTTAGGTTTATTTATTCTATTTTTCCTTTATTTTAGCTTATTCAATTTTTTATTTATGTTTTATTTTTCTTTTTATTTAGTTTAGTTTATTTATTTTAGGTTTATTTATTTTAGTTTAGGTTTTTATTTTAGTTTATTTTTTAGGTTTAGGTTTATGCTTATTTTATTGTTTAGTTTTATTTGTTAGGTTTAGGTTTTATTTATATTTTTGATTTAAGGTTTGTTTTGTTTTAGGTTTAGGTTCTATGTTTTTTATTTTAGGTTTATATTTTTTATGTTTTTTTTAGTTTAGGTTTAGGTTTATTTTTAATTTATTTTATTTTATTTTGTTTATGGTTTAGGTTTAGTTTATTTTAAGTTTAGGTTTAGGATTTATTTATTTTAGTTTAGGTTTATTATATTATTTTATTTTATTTTTATTTTAGGTTTAGGTTTTTTCTAGTTTAGGGTTTTAAGTTTTATTTTTTATATATTTTTAGGGATAGTTTTTTATTTATGCTTTTATTTAGTTTTATTTTATTTTATTTTTGTTTATTTATTTTATTTTAGATTAACTTTTATTTTATTTAGTTTTTTATTCTTAGGTTTATTTTATTTTTTAGTTTAGTTTAGGTTATTATTTTTTTTAGGTTTAGGTTAAGGTTTTAGTTTATGCTTTCAGTTAATTTTAATTTATTATTTTATTTAGGTTTACGTTTAATTATTTATTTTATTTTAAGGTTTTTTTTAGTTTAGGTTTATGATTTTAGGTTTTTAGGGTTTAGGGTTTAGGGTTTAGAGTTTAGGCTTTTGGCTTCAGCATTTATGCTTTATGGTTTAGGGTTTTTAGAGTTTAGGATTTAGGGTTTAGGGTTTAGTGATTCTTGTTCAAGGTCAACTTAGGGTTTTGGGTTTGTTTAGAATTTAGCGTTGTAAGTTTTAGGGTTTAAGCTTCAGGGTTTAGGGTTTTTAGGGTTTAAGGTTTTGGGTTTAGGGTTTAGGTTTAGGGTTTTATGGTTTAGCATTTAAGATTTAGAGTTTAAGGTTTAGTTTTTTTTTACGGTTAGGGTTTAGGGTTTAGGGTATAGGGTTGTAGGTTTAAGGTTTAGGGTTTCGGGATTAGAGTTTAGGGTCTTAGGGTTTAGGATTTAGGATTTAGGGTTTAGGGTTTAGGGTTTAGGTTTCAGGGTTTTTAGGGTTTAGGGTTTTTGATTTATGTTTTAGTTTAGGGTTTAGGGATTTTGGTTTTTTTGTTAATAGATAACAAATTTAGATTCAATATTTCTTCTTTTTGATTTCATTAACCAAGTAACACACCAAGTTTTCTAAGACACAAGTGACGACATAGATCATAAATGAGCACACATAGAGCAAATCCAAAATGCAGGTAACACCACTGTTATTCATAGTTCCATAAGCGAGGATGGGCCATTCTTAGTTCTCAAGTTGATTAGAACCCATTTCTTCAGTAACTGGATCCATCATAGGGTTTAGGGTTAGGGTTTCATGTTTAGGGTTTAGGGTTTAAGCTTTAGGGTTTAGGGTTAGCTTAAGGTTTAGGGTTAGTTTAGGGTTTAGGGTTTAGGCTTTACAATTTAGGGTTTTTAGTGTTTTGGGTTAGTTTAGGGTTTAAGGTTTTAACGGTTAGGGTTTAGGGCTTAGGATTTAGGGTTTTAACAGTTAGGGTTTAGGGTTTATGGTAAGAGTTTTTTTTTTTTATTTTTTATTTTTCTTTATTTATTTATTTTATTTTTTTTTTTTTATTATTTTATTATTTTTTATTTTTTAATTATTTTTATTTTTTTTATTTTAATTTTTTTTTGGGTTTATGGTAAGGGTTAGGGTTATAAGGTTTAAGGTTTAGGGTTTAGGGTTTAGGATTAGTTAAGGATTTAAGGAATAAAGTTTTTTAGGGTTTAGGGTTTACGGTTTAGGGTTGTAGGTTTTTGGTTCTAGGTTTAGGGTTAGTTTTAGGGTTTAATATTTAGGTTTGAGCTTAGGATTTAGGGTTTAGGGTTTAGGGTTTAGGATTTTGGGCTTTGGGTTATTTTAAATTAAGTAAACCAGTAGGTTTAGGTTTATTTAGTTTAATTAGTTTATTTATTATTTATTTTAGTTTATTTTATTTTTTATTTTTAATTAGGATTATTTTTTATTTTTTATTTTTTGTTTATTTTAGTTTAGGTTTTTTATTTTATTTTTTTTTTAGGTTTAGGTTTATTTTTTAGTTGAGTTTTTGTTAAAAAAATTTTTAGGTTTAAGTTTTATTTTTTATTTTTAGGTTTAGGTTTAAGTTTTTATTTTATTTTTTTATGTTTAGATTTTAGGTTTTTATTTTTAGTTTATTTTTCAATTTTATTTTTTAAGTTAGGTTTATTCTTAGTTTAGTTTATTTTCTTTAGTTTAGGTTTAGTTTATTTTACATTTAGCTTTAGGTTTTATTTATTTTAGTTTAGGTTTATTTTATATTATTTATTTTATTTTATTTTAGGTTTAGTTTTTTAATTTAGTGTTTAAGTTTTGTTTTTTTATTTTTATTTATTTAAGTTTATTTTTTTTAATTTAGTGTTTATATTATTATTTTTTAGTTGAGTTTTGTTAAAATGTTTTTAGGTTTAGGTTTTATTTTTTTATTTTTATGTTTATGTTTAGGTTTTATTTTATTTTTGTAGGTTTAGATTTTAGGTTTTTATTTTAAGTTTATTTTTCAGTTTTATTTTTTAGGTTAGGTCTATTCTTAGTTTATTTTATTATATTTAGTTTAGGTTTAGTTTATTTTACTTTTAGTTTTAGGTTTTATTTATTTTAGTTTAGTTTATTTTAGTTTCAGTTTAGGTTTATTTTATATTATTTATTTTATTTTTATTTTAGGTTTAGGTTTTTTTTAAATTTAGTGTTTAAGTTTTATTTTTTTATTTATTTTTATGTTTTAATTTTAAGTTTTTTTTAGGTTTAAGTTTTTATTTAGTTTTTATTTTATTCTATTTTAGGTTTATTTTATTTTTTTATTTTACGTTTAGTCTTTATTTTAGTTAGGTTTTTTATTCTTAGGTTTATTTTATTGTTTAGTTTAGTTTAGATTTTTATTTATTTTATTTTTATTATTTTATTTTTATTATTTTATTTTATTTCATTTTTATGTTTAGGTTTAGGTTTTAGTTTAGGTTTTTATTTTATTTTGATTTTTTTATTATATTTAGGATTATGTTTTTTTATATAATTTATTTTTAGATTTTATTTAGTTTAGGTTTAGGTTTTTAGATTTTTAGGGTTTAAGGTTTAGGGTTTAAGGTTTTAGGGTTTAGGGTTTTAGGATTTAGGGTTTAGGGTTTTTTTAGGGTTTAGGGTTTAGGGTTTAGGGTTTAGGGTTAGGGTTTATTGTTTAGACTTTAGGGTTTAAGATTTTTTAGGGTTTAGGGTTTAGGGTTAGCTTAGGATTGTTTTTTAAATTAAGTTAATCGGAAGGTTTATGTTTATTTAGTTTATTTTTTTTTTACATATGTTTATTTATTTTTATTTAGTTTAGTTTATTTATTTTAGGTTTATTTAGTTTAGCTTAGTTGTTTTATTTTAGTTTATTTTTTAGGTTTAAGTTTTATTTTTTATTTTTAGATTTAAGTTATGTTCTTATTTTATTATATTTAGTTTAGGTTTTAGGTTTTTATTTTAGGTTTCTTTTGAGGGTTCATTTTTTAGTTTAGGTTTAGGTTTATTTTTAGTTTATTTATTTTTATTTAGTTTAGGTTTAGTTTACTTTAGTTTAGGTTTATGTTTTATTTATTTTAGTTTAGGATTAGGTTTATTTATTTTTTATTTTAGGTTAAGGTTTTTTTTAATATATAGTTTAGTATTTATTTTTTATTTATTTATTGGTTTTACTTTTAGGTTTATTTTTTAAGTTTGGATTTTATTTAATTTTTATTATTTTTTGTTTTAGGTTTATTTTATTTTTATTTTATTAATTTATTTATTCTTAGGCTTATTTTATTTTTAGTTTAGTTTAGGTTATTATTTATTTTATTTTAGTTTATTTTTATTAATTTATTTTACTTTATTTTTAGGTTTAGGTTTATGTTTTAGTTTATGTTTTTATTTTATTTTAGTTTACCACCACCACTTTCATACCACCACCATGTATCAGTAGCACCTCTAGATCCCCACCACCTGCGATAATTGCCTATGCTTCCATAGGCCATTGGAATCTAAACTAGTTTGGTTGATGGTGATGTTCCTGTCATCAAGGTTCTGCCCATTCTTATGGTTTAAGTATATTAGGTTTATGGTTTAAGTTTATTTATTTATTTATTTAGTTAATTTAGGTTTAGGTTTAGGGTTTATTGTTTAGGGTTATAGTTTACGGTTCACAGTTTAGGGTTTAGGGTTTAGGGTTTAGGGTTTTAGGGTTTGTGCTTTTTGGATTTAGGTTTTAGGGTTAGAGTTTAGGCTTTAGGGCTTTAGGGTTTAGGGTTTTAAGGTTTAGGGTTTAAGGTTAGGGTTTAGGGTTTTGAATTTAGGATTTAGTGTTTAGGCTTTAGGGTTTAGGGTTTTAGGGGTTTATAGTTTTATGGTTGAATTTAGGCTTTAAACTTTAACTTTATGGTTTAGAGTTTTAAGGTTTAGGTTTATTTTTTAGTTGAGTTTTATTTTATTTTATTTTAGAGTTTAGGTTTTTTTTAGGATTAGGTTTAGTTTTTTTTCTTAGGTTTATGCTTTAGGTTTTATTTTAGGGTTTATTTTTTTTGGTTTATTTTAGTTTAGGTTAGGTTTATTTTTAGTTTATTTTATTTATTTAGTTTAGGTTTAGGTTTAGGTTTAGTTTATTTTAAGTTTAGGTTTAGGTTTTACTTATTGTAGTTTAGTTTACTTAATTTTAGGTTTAGGTTAATTTTATTTTTATTTTAGGTTTAGCTTTTTTTTAGTTTATGATTTAAGTTTTATTTTTTATTCATTTTTAGGTTTTGCTTTTGGTTTTAATTTTTTGATTTATGTTTTTATTTAGTTTTTACTTTATTTTATTTTAGGTTTATATTTTTTCTATTTTTACTTTTTATTTTATTTAATATTTTATTCTTAAGTTTATTTTATTTTTTAGTTTATTTTAGTTAGATTATTATATTTTATTTTTAGGTTTAGGTTTTATTTTATGTTTTTATTTTATTTTATTTTTTATTTTATTTTAGTTTATTTTTTTATTTATTTATTTTATTTTATTATATTTTAGTTTAGGTTTAGGTTTTTTTTTTAAGGTTTAGGGTTTAGGTTTAGGGTTTTAGTTTAGGTTTAGAGTTTAGGGTTTGGGTTTAGGGTTTAGGTTTAGGATTTTAGTTTAGGGTTAATTTAGGGGTTTAGGGTTTAGGTTTGTGATTTAAACTTGGGTTTAGTTTTTTTTAGGTTTAGGGTTTAGGGTTTTATTTAGAGTTTATGCTTTAGAGTTTAGGTTTAGGGTTAGGTTAGGGTTAGGTTTAGGTAGGGTTTAGGGTTTAGGGTTTAAGGTTTAGGGTTTTAGGGTTACATTTAGGGTTTTAAGTGTAGGTATCATTTTAGGTTTAGGGTTTAGTTTTATTTTTATTTGATTTGGTTTATGATTTTTTAAATTTATTTAGGTTTAGGTTTATTTGGTTTATAGTTTATTTTATTTATTTTAGTTTATTTTATTTTTTATTTTATTTGGGTTTATTTTTTTATTTTTATTTAGTTTAGTTTATTTATTTTAGGTTTATTTATTTTAGTTTAGGTTTTTTATTTTAGTTTATTTTTTAGGTTTAGGTTTAGGTTTATTTTTTTGTTGAGTTTTATTTTTATTTATTTATTAAGTTTAGGTTTTAGGTTTTTTTGGGTTTAGGGATTATCATTTAGGGATTAGAGTTTAAGGTTTTAGGTTTAGGGTTTAGGGTTTAGGGTTTAGGTTTGGGTTTAGTTTAGCTTAGGTTTAGGGATTTAGGTTTAGTTTTGCTTTTAGTTTAGGGTTTAGGTTTAGTTTTAGGTTTAGGATTTTAGGTTTGGGTTTAGGTTTTTTTAGGGTTTAGGGTTTGGGTTAATTTGGGTTTAGGGTTTTAGGTTAGCTTTAGGTTTATGTTTAAATTAAATAAAAGGTTTAGGTTTTAGATTTTAGGGTTTTAGGTTAGTTTATGGTTTAATTTTTTAAATTTAATAGTTTATTTATTTAATTAATTTATATTTTATTTAGTTTGTTTATTTTATTCTTTAATTTTATTTATGTTTACTTTTATTTAGTTTAGTTTATTTATTTTTGTCTAGAATTTTTATTTTAGTTTATTTTTTAGGTTTTGGCTTAGGTTTTTAGTTTAGTTTTATTTTTATTTTATTTTTTAGGTTTAGGTTTTATTTATTATTTTTAAATTTAGGTTTATTTTTTATTTTATTTTTTTAGGTTTATATTTTAGGATGTTATTTTAGGTTTATTTTTAGGTTTTATTTTTTAGAAGAGGTTTGGGTTTATTTTTATTTTATTTTATTTTATTTAGTTTAGGTTTAGGTTTAGGTTTAGTTTATTTTAGGTTTAAGCTTAGGTTTTATTTATTTTAGTTTACTTTATTTTAGTTTTGGTTTCGGTTTATTCTATTTTATTTAATTTATTTTTATTTTAGGTTAAGATTTTTTTTTAGTTTCAGGTTTAGGTTTAATTTTTTTGTTATTTTTAGGTTTATTTTTTAGGTTTAAGTTTTTATTTTGTTTTTATTTTATTTTATTTTATTTTAGGCTTATTTTAGGTTTATTTTAATTTTATTATACATTTAGTTTTTATTTTATTTAGGTTTTTTATTCTTAGGTTTATTTAATTTTTTTAGTTTAGTTTAGGTTATTAATTATTTTAGTTTATTTATTTATTTTATTGTGTTTTAGGTTTTGGTTTAGGTTTTATTTGATAGTATTTTTGATTTTTTTAGATTTACTTTATTTATTTATTTTATTTTAAGATTTATTTTGTTTAGGTTTAAGTTTTGGGGTTTAGGGTTTAGAGTTTAGTTTAGGAATTAGGGTTTAGGGTTTAGGGATTTAGGATTATGGTTTAGGGTTTTTTTAGGTTAGGTTTAGGATTTAGGGTTTAGGGTTGAGTACATAGGCTTTAAGGCTTAGGGATTTTAGCATTTAGGATTTAGGGTTAGTTTTATTTAGGATTTCTTTTGGGTTTAAGGTTTAGGGTTTAGGTTTAGGGTTTAGGGTTTAAGTTATAGGGTTTTTTTTAAATTTATTTAGGTTTATTTAGTTTATTTTTTATTTATTTGAGTTTATTTTATTTTTTATTTTCATTGAGGTTTATTCTTGATTTTTTTAATTTAGCTTATTTATTTTAAATTTATTTATTTTAGTTTAGGTTTTTAATTTTTATTTATTTTTTTTTTAGTTTAGGTTTATTTTAGTTTTTTTTATTTTTTATTTTATAGGTTTAGGCTTAGGTTTTATTTTATTTTTTTAGGTTTAGGTTTGGGTTTTATTTTAGGTTTTATTTATTTAGTTTTTAGGTTTTAGGTTTAGTTTATTTTAGGTTTATTTATTTTAGTTTAGTTTATTTTTTAGGTTTGGGTTTATTTGGTTTGTTTATTTACTATTATTTTAGGTTTAGGTTTTAGTTTGTGGTTTGGTTTTATTTTTTTATTTATTTTAGCTTTTATTTTTGGGTTTATTTTAGTTTAGGTTTTATTTAATTTTAATTTATTTAATTTTCAATTTATTTTACTTTTATTTTACATTTACTTTTTATTTTATTTAGGTTTTTCTTCTTAGGCTTATTTAATTTTTTAGTTTAGTTTAAGTTTTTATATACTAATTTTGTTTATTAGTTTACTTTATTTTATTTTTAAGTTTTAGTTTAGTTTTAGTTTAGGTTTTATTATCTTTAGGTTTAGGTTTTCATTTATTTTATTATTTAGGTTTTAGGTTTTTTAGGTTTTAGGGTGGTTTTAGGGTAGGGTTTAGCATTTAGGGTTTTAGGGTTTAGGGTTTTATGGTTTTATGGTTTAGGGTTTAGAGTTTAGGGTTTAGTATTTAGGTTTATGTAAGTTTTATGGTTTAGGGTTTTAGGGTTTAGGATGGTTTAGGTCCTAAGTTTAGGTTTAGGTTTAGCTTTTAGGTTTAGGGTTTTAGGGTTTAGGGTTTAGGGTTATAGGGTTTAGGGTTTAGGGTTTAAGGTTTATGGTTAAGGTTAGGGTTTAGGGTTTAGTATTTAGGGTTTAGGGTTTAGTGTTTAGGGTTTAGGGTTTAAGGTTTTTTAGGGTTTAGGGTTTCGGATTTAGGGTTTAGGATTTACGGTTTATGTTTTAGGGTTTAGGGTTTATGGTTTAGGGTTTTGGGTTTAGGGTTTAGAGTTTTGGGTTTAGGATTAGTTTTAGGATTTATTTATATGATTTTAAAATTAAATAGTTTAGGTTTATTTAGTTTATTTTTTATTTATTTTAGTTTATTTTTATTTTTTATTTTGATTTAGGTTTATTTTTATTTTTATTTAGTTTAGTTTATTTATTTTTGGTTTATTTATTTTAGTTTAGGGTTTTTATTTTAGTTTATTATTTAGGTGTAGGTATAGGTTTAGTTTAATTTTAGTTTAGTTTTATTTTATTTTATTTTTTTTAGGTCTAGGTTTTATTTTTTTTTAGTTTTAGGTTTAAGTTTAAGTTTTATTTAATTTTTTCTTAGGTTAGGTTTTGTTTTTAGTTTAGGTTTAGATTTATTTTTTAGTTTATTTTATTTTATTTAGTTTATGTTTAGGTTTAGGTTTAGGTTTAGCTTATTTTAGGTTTGGGTTTGGGTTTTATTTATTTTTTAGTTTAAGTTTGGGTTTATTTTCTTTCATTTTAGGTTTAGGTTTTTTTTAGTTTAGGTTTAGGTTTTATTTTTTTATTTATTTTTAGGTTTTATTTTTTAGGTTTTTATTTTTTTAGTTTAGTTTAGGTTTTTAGTTATTTTATTTTAGTTTAGTTTTTTCTTTTTATTTTATTTTTATAGGTTTACTTTTAGGTTTTAGTTCATATTTTTATTATACTTTATCTTGGTTTAGATTTTTTTATTTATCTTATTTTTAGGTTTTATTTAGTTTAGGTTTAGGTTTTTAGCTTTTTAGAGTTTAGGGTTTAGGGTTTAGGGTTTAGGGTCTAGGGTTTGAGGTTTAGGGTTTATGGTTTTTAGGTTTGAACATTTATGATTTTTAGGGTTTAAGGTTTATGGTTTAGGGTTTAGGTTTTAGGTTTAGGGTTCAAGTTTTAGTTTATGGTTTAGGTTTTCATTTTTTAAGAAATAAATTTATCCAACCTTTTCGATTTTATCAACCAAGTAACACACCAAGTTTTCTAAGACAAACGACAACATAGATTAAAAATGAGCATGCATAGCAAATCAAAACCCTTGATAATTACCTACTATAAGGGTTTAGTAAGTAGTATGATCGGGTTCTTATTTTCCCAATTAGAACCAGAGTCTCAGTAGATCCACAATCATATCCCATCTCTCTCTTACTAACCTCGTACCTCCCGCCTCCATAACCATCACTAACCACCACCTCCATATCCACCGGTCTAGATCCCCCACCAACATTGTGATTACCACCGCCTTTACCTCCTAGATCTAGGTTTGCTTGACTAGATGTTCAGTTAGGTTATGCCCATTCTTAGGGTTTAGGTTTTGTTTTAGGTTAATTAGGTTTTAGGGATTATGTTTATTTTTTAATTTATTTAGTTACTTTAAGTTAAGGTTTAGGATTTGGGGTTAGGGGTTTAGGGTTTAGGGTTTAGGTTTTAGGGTTTAGGGTTAGTTTAGGGTTTAGGGTTTAGGGTTAGTTTTTTGTTTAGTTTAGGGTTTAGGTTTTTTTTAAATTAAGTAAATAGGTATTTTTAGTTTATTTTCTTTTTTTATTTAGGATTATTTATTATTTTATTTATTTTAGTTTATTTATTTTAGGTTTATTTATTTTAGTTTACTTTTTTATTTTAGTTTATTTTTAGGTTTATGTTGTTTATATTTTTTTTAGTTTAGTTTTAGTTTTATTTTATTTTTTAGGTTTAGGTTTTATTTTTATTTTAGGTTTAGGTTTAGGTTTTTTATTTTATTTCTTTAGGTTTAGATTTTAGATTTTTTTTTAGGTTTATTTTAAGTTTTTTTAGTTTAGGTTTAGGTTTAGTTTTAGTTAATTATATTTTATTTAGTTTAAGGTTTAGGTTTAATTTATTTTAGGTTTAAGATTAAGTTTATTTATTTTAGTTTAGTTTATTTTGGTTTATGTTTATGTTTATTTTATTTATTTTAGGGTTAGGTTTTTTTTTGTTTAGGGTTTAGGTTTTATTTATTATTTATTTTTAGATTTATTTTTTAGGTTTAGGTTTTTATTTAGTTTTTTTTATTTAGGGTTTTATGCCACCATCTTTCAAGATCTTTGATGGTAGTGGGAACCCACAATAACACATTGCATACTTTAGAGGTGGTTTAAACAGGTGGCGAACGCCTCCTCTTACTTTTGTTAGTAGTTATCAAGGGTATTTGATTGGTAGCTGAACTAACCAACAGATTGGTGAAGAGTTTTGCTGAGTTAGAGCACCTCTTCATCAAGAGGTTTCTGTTGGAACTCAATAAATGGTTGAAACTTAACGAGTCCCTTATTTATTACATTCTTTGGTGGCGCAACCTGAGCATGAAATGCAAACCGCAACTGTCTGAATAGCATGCCATTGAGATTCTTCTCAAGAATATCCATGGCCCGGTTGCCTTCATGCTTAAGGGCTTTACCATCAAAATATTCGAGAAATTAATCAACAAGGCAACTATCCTACAAGAGGAAGCCAAACAGTTGCCCTTTCCCGACTAATCATTAGGCCCAAGAAGGTGTTTGAGGTGAATCCAGGGCGGTTTGTGTCATTGGGAGAGGAAGTTGCCAGTCGAGTTCATTATGAGACTACGAGCTCAGGCCTCCTTTGCCACCTCCTCTTCCACCACCCCACCTACTCAATAGTGGTATTCATATCACAGTAACTACTTTCCACCTGTATAGATTAAATAAGCCATATTCATTCAAGAGAGATGTAGTTGGGAAAATCTTTAAGAATCTCTTAAAGAAACCTAATTTTTAGTTACCAAAGCCAAAGAGGCCAGAGGAAGTGTGCAAGAGCAATGATCCTAGCTACTATCTTTACCACCGCTTGTTAGGCCATGTCTTAGAGGATTGTATCACTTTTAAGGACTAGCTTGAGCACAGCTAGAAGTTGGGAGCTATAGTTATCCCTAAGGAATACTTATTAGAATAACCATCCAGTTCTGTTAGAGTAATCCTTAGGGATGATTGCAATCCTCTTAAGACCAAAGAAGGTTAGGATATCTCCCTACGAACCTAGAGATCGAAGCTTTCCTTATAAGTGCCTGAAGTAGCTCAAACTTCCAATACCAAGGAAGGTTTGCTAGTTGAAAAGGACAACTCGGGGAGGGTGACAACCCAACAGCAGTAGAAACTCATCATACTTGCCTGAGATAGTTTAGTAATGCAGCCACCGTCCGAGTCCAATACTCCCTCCACCATTGTAGCTACCCCTTCTTCTACTAGATCCTCTTTTATTTGCAAAAGAATTGTATCTGTGGGTAAGGGCACTAAATCCCTTACTCCACTTACTTGATTTCTATCATGTACCTCCACCAAATTAATGAAGAAAGCGATTCTACTTATATGTCTGATGCTCTTAATTTTATTTCTATTGAAAGCTCTCTGTGTCTAAATAAAAATAATAGCTCTAGTAGTTTTGATCATTTCTTTTGTAATTTAGAGTCAGACTATCCTTCTCTGAATCAATTAGGTTCACCTCTTGAGATTGACATGGAGTCAACTGACTCTGGGGATCCCATAGGAGAAGCTATAGGTATGCAGATGAAGGTAAAACTTTGAATAAGCTCATCATTCAGAAGTCCTAAGTCAACAAGTGGCAAAGTTCTACCTCCTAGTAGCACCTGAGTAAAGCAAGTCATTGATTCTAGTGAGCATATAGCCCCTCCATAGGATGCTCCACCCATGGATATATGCTTGTGGAGGACCAAGCTAGAGTTGATTATATTGTCTAGCTCACCTTAGAAAGTTTCCAGCTAAGATAATATGATGCCCTTGTCTTATCCAAAGAGATGAGGGAATCTCTACTCAAGGCTTGATCTAGATATTCTTAGCTATTAAGGAGGCATGCAACTTAAAGGATATCTTAGAAGTTACATTCAGTGATGAAGACTTACTCCTAGGGATGACCGAGCACAACCGCCTCTTTACATTACAGTGGATGTTGGCAGATACAGACTATCCATAGTTTTAGATGACCCAGGTATATCAATCAACATTATGAGTCTAAGAACCCTTGCCTACTTGAGGATCGACATCTCCAAACTCCAAAAAGAAAGGATGATGTTGAGAAGATTCAATGAATAAGGCGAGAGGGCATTATGGTGTTTATTTTTAGATGTATGTTGGGGGTGTAGATGGGACACCATAGATCGTAGGGGACTTTTTTGAGGTGATTACAATATTGAGGTATGATGTACTATCTCAAAAGATATAGGCATCACCCTAAATTAGACCTAATCAATAATAAGGACTCTTAAGGCATGATGGGTCTTCAAAAGTACCAGAGATTTTTCCTTTACTTTACATGGATAAATAAAGTAGGGTTTATATTAAACTAGGTTCTAAAGTTCCCTTTGGAGAGAAGCCTTCATAGTTCATTACATCTTAAGAAATGAAATTTTCTAAGAATACACTCAATTAAAGTAGACAATTATCATCTTCAAAGATTTCAAGGTTAGACTATTAAAGGATTTGTTGTATTTGGAAACTCAATTGTGAAAGTTCAAGGAGAAGACTTATTCTTGGAATCCAAATAAAATAGTAAGAAATGCTCAGATACTAGGAAGCCTAGTGAGCATTATATTTATATCTTTTGAGTTGAAATTTAATGAGATTACTAGAACTTATAATCCACCAACACAAAGTTGTGGGAATGCTTAAGAGGTGATGATTTATCATCATGGCAGAAATAGCTACCTTGGATCCTAAATCTAGGGATCTTTAGTATGAGCTAAAGCACGACCTAAATCTAAGCGATAGTTGGACATAAGGGTTTACCTCCACAAGAGAGAATAAATTGTCCGACTTCTGGACTTATAACTGCCTGGAGTGACTGCCAGCTAACTCCTCCTAAGATTTTAAAACCATGTAGTCTAGTCATTTAAATTGAAAGATAGTTAGGGCAGTTATTTAATTAGAAAGAGACTAAAGTCTTAAACACACTCTCTAAGAGACTAGACATGAGGTATGATTAATAGATGCAAAATCTTTTCAAATTTTATTTCATTTTAGACACATCATTTTGACAGAGGGTTTAGGATTTCTTATGCCTAAATGCATGATGAAATAGGTTATGGGTCAAATCAATTAGAAGAAAGTGTTCTCCACCAGAAGGGATGCCCTCATAGGTCAAGCATTCCTTTATCATGCAAGGATGGAGATCCTTCATGTTCAAGAGAAAGAATATGCATGCATGATGTGAAACATACAACCATACTATGGGGTTGCTAAATCTTTTAATTATATTATTTATCTTAGGATTTATGATGAGGTTATGAGTTGTTTAAAATTTAGTTATGAGTGATTAGTTGGGTTGAAAAGTTATTTTTTATCCTAAGAGATTAATTAAGCACACATTAATGCATCAATCATTTAAAAACTATGTAAAGCTTGTCATCCTAATGCACAATGTAAACATATCAAATAATTATATAAACTATCATAAAGAATAAAAGGTTGATATAGTCGGTTACCACCATACAAAGAGAAAAAGATGGGTAGCTCTACCCTTATACAACAGAATATGAAAGAATAATTATAATTGTATTAAATGCGATGGGAGTCTTCTTTCTTCATATCTCCATTTTTGATTTGGTTCCTTCGATTTGGATGGTGCTTGCTTCAAAGGCATCATAGGGCACCCGGGACCAAGCCTTGACCCTTGCTCATCCTAATCCCCATAGCACTAATCCTAATTCCAATTACAAAAAAAATACATTTTGTGGGAAAAGTAAATCTAACTACACCTAAAAAATAGAGGTTAGCTAAATATACATATAATCCCAAGCGGTTGTATTTATAATTTGGGCACCTACACATGGGTAACTAAGCCCACTCTAACTTGGATTATGCTTAAAGATTTAAGCAACATGTAAAAGAGCATTCATATTTATTTTTAAGCATCCCTTAAGCATAATCCCTATATAAAACTTGATTAGGCTAATATTGGTCTATCATCCAATCTATGAAGAATACACCCTAACATCCAATCAAAAATATTACATCATAAAATAAAAATATACATAACATCATACATCATCCTAACTTAAAGCTTGAAGTGGTGACTTAATTCTAATGTATGTATTAAGGCTTATGTGGTAAGTCTTGTTAGGAATTAGTGTTGTATTTTCTAAGTGTAGAATGATTCAATTTAACATGAAAGGTTGATTTCACTTGAAGTAGTTTAATTGATTTGAGAATTATAATTTGTATTTTTTTTGTTTTATTCATTACACTTAGCAACTAAGTGTTATAAAGAAAGGAAAAGAGGATTTCCTCTTTCATCCTTACCTTAAGTCACTTTCTAAAATATGTTAATTTGATTTAGTTCTTTTTAGTGAATGACATATTAAATGATTTAATTAATCATAAGTTTAGATTCACTTTAAATAATCCTATTCAAGATGAAAGGCATCTTAAAATTAATTTAATTGAATTACTACCATGACATATATTAAATCATTCCTTTCCATCACATGTAACATGCATATGATTTAATCCTAAGTGTAACATATTTTATTTTTACACTTAAATGATGAATGTATGTGTATGTTTAGAATTTATATTTTATTTGATTGAATTATTTAAACATATTAATTTAAAACTTTATCCAAATTCTTATACAAAATACATAAGAATGAAATTAAATAGGCATGTGCCTTTGTTAAACTAGGAAGTGAGGTAATCAAATGACTCCTTGGAGCTAGCTAAAAACCTCATATTCTCGGGATGTCTAGACTATATACCCATTTGCATTCAAACATATGTAAATTCATATACATGAACATAAGTAAGCTCAAATCATATGGCTAATTAATTCAACCACTTAGTCAATTATGAATGCATGCCATTTTAATGTAAAATGGGATTTTCATTCATTAATCAAATATTCATATACATGTACAAAGATTTAGGCAAGTACGTGTCTTTTTTAAATAAGGAAAGTGAGGTAATCAAATGACTTCCTTGGGGCTAACTAAAGCCTGTTCGGGGATGTCTAGACTATATACTTGCTTTTCTTGGACACACATGGATATATGCATAAATGAGGGGAAAAATCATGCAAAGATTGTATATTTTGTTTGATTGAATCATTTATATATATGAATTAAAATCCAAATTCTAATGTTGAAATACATAAGAATGAAATCAAATCGATGCATTACTCATTATTAAACAGAAGTGAGGTAATCAAATGACCTCCTTGGGGCTAGCTAAAGCCTCAGTTCCGATGTCTAGATATATACCCATTACCATTGAATCTTATATAAATCAACACATGAATAGAGGAGAGAACTCAACATTCATACACTTTAGCTATAAGCACATGCATTTCTTATGTATTTATAATAAGCATCATAACACATATTATTATTCATTTATAAGCTTTTGAAAAATACATTTGGATTTAATAGTGATAATAGTACACATATATTAAATTAAATCAACACATGGAAGCTTACATAAAGAAATCCATTTTATTTTAGTTAATTTTGAAAAGATGGATGCATGAATTCAAATGACATACCAAATTAAAATGATTGGAAAGAGGGCATTCAAATATAAACATGTGGTTCATTCAAGTTCTTAAGGATAATCAAATCAAATTAGATTATTTAAATCTAAAGCTTCTTTATTAATTAAGTTTTGGATTTGATTTTATTTGAAGAGGGAATAGAAATCATCACTTGGTATCTTAAACCCATTCCCACATTTATGATTTAATTTAATTTAAGGAAATGTAATTAAGTTTAATTATTTAATTAAGTTGAAGCCTTAATAAGATGAATTAATTACCTTACCTATGTAATCTTAAAGTAATTAAATTAATAATTATGAGCCAACAAGATATGCAAGGAAAATAAACTTGCAATGATCCTAGGAAATAAAAGAGAATACAATTGGCTCATGATGAATAGTTAATTAAGGGACTTAATTAATTACTCTTATGGTTTTCAACACATGTGGACTAACCATAATTTCATTAAAGTCCTTTAGATTATTAAACACATAATGATCTACCCCATGATTTAATTAATTTAGGTCTGATGTGATTATGATTTTTTAATTTGATTAAGTGATTTAATTAATTAGTTAAATATTAATTAATTTCATTTTAAAAAGGGTGAAATGAACTTGGGGAAAGGAGTCCCAACCTTACTCCTTAGTTCACTTACTATTGACAATGATTAATAAACTTAATTAAAATTTGATACTTTTTCATGGGATTAATTAATCATTAATTAACTTAAAAAAGAGTATGAAGGTTTAATTAGTTTTTCAATTAAGTGAGCAATAAATCCCAAAAAAATCATGGGAGGTCATCCCATTAAATTAACCACAAAATTTGGGATTAATTGCTTAGTAATTAGTAATTAAGCTAAAGTTTGTAATTAAACCATAATTAAACCTTAATTACTATTCAAAATTAGTTAAGATCATTTTAATTAATAATTCTCTGAAATACATTTAAAATGAGTATTTATTTGCATTTTTTTTATTTCTCTATCATTTTTATGATAAGTTTAAGCCATTAAAAATGATTAATTAAGCCTAATTAAAGCCTAATATTTTTGGTTCCATGTGGCGTGCCAATGCGGCACGCTTTCCACATGGCATTACGGGATTGGCTACTTAAAATGTATCCAACTTAGTGCTTTCATGGTGGCGGTGGAAGCACTTTCTTGTCCATCGTCTGATCTAAGATCTGATGGCTACGATTAATCCCATACCTTAATAGGATTAAATCAAATTGATCTAGTTGATCAAATCATGGCGTCCATTGATCATGTGGAAAGATGGTGCGTGATCTAACATGAGTGAGGGAGAATAAAATTCTCCATTATTGCTCACTTACTCAAGCTTAGATAAACTCAGGATCCCACACCTTCATAACATTGATCGGAGGGGATCCAATGGTCAAGATCACATGAGATGCAAGGTTTATTCAAAAAGCTTCAACCCATTTTTGCATAAAGATTAGTTTTGGAAGCACACCTCACCGGAACACAAGACCAGCAGTTCAAACAATTGAGGAAGCTTCATCTAATAGAGATGAACCCATGTTGAGCAGCAATTGGATCAATTCCTCAATGTTCACTCAGAAGGCCATAAATCAATAATTTGGAGCTCAACTTTGATCAAAGTCCTACCTCTGTTGCTCAAGAAGCTTAGGAGATGATTTATTCTTGCTCGATGAGGCTTAGGGAAGGTGCATGCAAAGTTAATTTGAGTTTGATAAAGAAATGGAGAAGTTAGGGAGTGTCTATTTTGAGGATGGATGAGAATAGCATTTTTTGATTGTGGAAGCTTGGAATGGCTCTAGCGACTCTTCTTGGGTAAGGCTCTAGGAATGATTTTTTGTCTTTTGAGTGGAAACAAGGGTGTATACCCCTTCATCTTGACAGGGGATCAAGTTTGGCCATCCGACCATCTTAGGAGTCATGGGTGGTGAGGAGGTGAGTTGATTCGGCTTGGTTGGTTGAAAGTGTAGAGGTGGCTGCCAAGGAGGAATCATGGGTGTCTTATGGGTTTTAAAAGCTCTAATGGGGAGGGTGAGCTTTTTTCGCCTCTCATGGGTCATGGCAACCACTCCTTGGGTCGGGGTGGCAGATCTAGGTTCCTAGGTGGACCATTGGGAGAGTACCAAGTGGCCAAGAATGAAATGACCACTTAGGGTGATTTGTCTCATGTGATGCCCTTGACCTAAGGGTAGAATGATCATTTAGCATTGGATTTGATTTGGGCAAAATGAGCCAAGAAGGTTAGCAAATTTCAAGTCAATTGGAGTTGATTTGGTTTGGTTTGGCTCAATTTGACTCATTTAGGTCAAATTAGGTTAGGTTGGGTCAAATTGACCAATTGGTCAAATTTTGTCAAACTAAGGGTTCGATCAAGTTCATATGATCATTTGGTATATTTTGATTTTATTGGTTTGGTTTAGTTTGGCTTAGATTTGATTTTGTTCATTTGAATTGGGGCATCAAATGGGTTAAGTTATCCAATTTATTCCAAATTAGGTTGGGTTGGGTTTAGTTGACCAATTGAAGATTGTAGGCTTTGGTTTCAATTAATTTGGATTTGATTTGATTTAGCCAACTTGAACCTTTAGGTCAATTTGGGCTAAGTAGGCCAATTGGATTCAATTGGGTCCAATCATGGCTTTAATCAAGTTCAACAATCAATTTGGAATGAACTTGAGCCATTGATTGCAATCAATTTGGTTTATATTTTGATTTGACCCAATTTGGACTTTTAGGTCAATTTAGGTCAACTTGGGTCATGAGGGCCAATTGGGTTTGGTTTGACTCAATTGAAGGTCAAGTCATATTCAAATATTGATTTTGATTTGATAGGAATCATTGGTTTCAAGGGATTTGGCTTAGGCTGTAATTTGGGTTCATATGGGCTAAGGGGTTCACTTGGTCAAATGACCAAGTTGACTTGGTTTGACCCAATTTATGACAATTGATCAACCTAGGGTGATCAACAATCATGATGGGAGGTTTTCATGGGCTTGGTTCAATCCATTTTGGGATTAAAATTAGGCTCAAATAGGTCAAATTGTGGGTCAAGTGGACCAATTGGGTTTAGTTCTTAATTTTGGGTTGAATTTGATTTAGTTGAGTTTATATATGGATTTGGGATTGATATATAAATTCAATTTCAATTCTTGTGTTCAAATGGGTTTGGGTTCATTTGAACATTTCAAGTCAAAAGGGTTAAGTTAGGTTTGCTTGCTGATTTTGGTTTGGCTTGATGATTGTAGATTTCATTTATATTTGTGAATATGATTGAAGGTATGATTGATTCATGAGAAAATAAATTTAATTTGGGTTTTGGAATGAAGGAATTTGGCTAAGTCCATGGTGTTGGGTCATGTGTAGTTTGTATTTGGTTTGATTTAGTTTTAATAATTTAAATGTATATTTCATTTAAATTTGTGAATGTGATTGAAAATATGATTGATTTTTGAGAAAATCAATTGGTTTGACTTGATTTAGATTAAGATTTGGCTAATTCCATGGGGTAGGTCATATGGAGGAAGGGTTTTGATTTAATTTGATTTAGTTTGATTTAGTTTTGATCATTTGAATGTAGATTTGATTTATATTTAGGAAGATGATTGAAGATATATATTTATTATGAGAAAATCAATTTATTTTGGATTTATTTGGATTAAGATTTGGCTATGTCCATGGGATAGGTCATATGGCTTAGGAAGGGTTTCAAGTTTGGATTTAATTATGGGCTTCAATCATTTGGTTTTGGAATTTTGGTTTGGATTTGGATTTGAATTTGATGGTTGGTTTGAGAAGGTGAACATGTATTTGATTTGGGTTTTGGGTGGATTATCCTAATCCTAAGGCATAACCTAATCTTGGTTAACCCTTCTAAGTATTTAGGCTTAGGTTAAGTTTACCTAAATGTTAGTATCTTATGACTAGGAAGTCTTAGTGCTAGAAGACTCCTAAGTCTAACATTGGAAGATTGAATCTGCATTCTAAAAGTAAGGTCAACAAGCCTTAGGCTCCATAGTGTTGCCCTTGGAGATAGATGATTGGAAGTCCGAAGCCAAGTTTCACATTATAGACTTGGATACATCTTTCAATGCTTTGCTTGGGAGACCATGGATACATATGAACAAAATAGTTCCATCATCTCTACATCAGTGTATGAAGTTTGTGAGAGGTGGTATCATCTACTATGTCAGAGGAGATCTCAAGCCATTTCTAGTTCACAAGGTTCATATATGAGGATGTAACACTACCTCCCTCAAAATCAACAAGTCTATTCTGAACTTGGCCAAAGTTTAAAATAAAAAAAAAGAAAAGAAAAAAAGAAAAATAAAGAAAAAAATAAGAAAAGAAAGAGAAAATGAAAATAAAATAAAGGGAGCGATAGACTTGTGGAAGTGGAGCATGACATTAAATTCCACCATAGTTTGTTACTCCATTCAACATATGGATAGGATGACCCTCCACCGGGTAAGAAAGAGACCATAGGTGTCTAGGGGTTGAAAACATCTTTATTGGCCACCAAATAGAAGATATATCCTAGCCACTAGGAGTACACCTGCTATCCATATAGACTTAAAATCTAGTTCATAGGATGAGTCTTATATGATTAGCACACCATCCAGCTCTTCTTAGCAGTAGAATCCCTTGGAGGTGACACTTGAGCTAGATAGTGATGAAGATCAGACTCCAAAGCAAAGCATAAGTGTATCCTAGTCTATATGCAAAATAATTAGGCATCAGTTGGGAACCTTAGCTCTAACCCACTTTCATCTCAAAAAGATGAGGTTTCGATAGTTAAGGAAGCCCTTAAGTCAACCATAGGTGTGAAGACTCAAAGGTTCTTTCTGATTTTTTTATTTTAGGTTTATTTATTTTAGTTTAGGTTTTTTATCTTAGTTCTTTTAGGTTTATGTTTATTTTTTAATTGAGTATTATTTTTATTTTATTTTTCAGGTTTATGTTTTATTTTTATTTCTAGGTTTAGGTTTAGATTTTCTTTTTTTTTTGGGTTTAGGCTTTTGGTTTTTTTTTAGGTTTATTTTAGGTTTTATTTTTTATTTTAGGTTTAAGTTTATTTTAGTTTATTTTATTTTATTTAGTTTAGGTTTAGGTTGTTTAGATTATTTAGGTTTAGGTTTAGGTTTATTTTTTAATTATAGCTTATTATAGTTTAGGTTTAGGTTTATTTTATTTTTATTTTAGGTTTCAATTTTTTTTGCTTAGGGTTTAGGTCTTATTTTTTATTTATTTTTCAATTTTATTTTTAGGTTTATTTTTTTGGTTTAGGTTTTATTTAGTTTTTATTTTATTTTATTTTAAGTTTATTTTATTTTTAGTTTTGATTTTATTTATGTTTTTAATTCTTAAGTTTATATTACTTTTTTAGTTTTGTTTAGGTTTTTATTTATTTTATTTTATTTTATTTTTATTTTTATTTTATTTTATTTTTAGGTTTAAGTTTAGGTTTTAGTTTAAGATTTTATTTTATTTTATTTATTTTAATTTGTTTAGGTTTAGGTTTTTTTTACCTTTTTATTTTTAGGTTTTATTTAGTTTAGGTTTAGGTTTTTTAGATTTTTAGGGTTTAGGGTTTAGGTTTTAGGGTTTATTTGGTTTAAGGTGTTAGATTTATGGTTTTGGGTTAGGGTTTAGGGTTTAGGTTTATACTTTAGGGTTTAGTTTTGAGTTTAGGGTTTAGGGGTTTGTATAGATAACAGTGTTTAATTTAATTTAAGGTTTAGTTTTAAAATATGGTTAGAGGTTAGATTGGTTTAGTATTTTAGTGTTTTAAGTTTAGGTTGGGGTTTAGTTTAGGGTTGGGTTGGTTTATCTTAGGTTTAGGGCTTAGGGTTTGGGTTAAATGTTTAGGGTTAGTTATTTTTATGGTTTAGGGTTTTGGGTTTAGAGTTGTATGTTTAGGGTTGTAAGATTAGGGTTTAGGGTTTGGTTAGTTTTAGTTTTAATTAAAACATAGGATTAGGTTTATTTAGTTAATTTATTATTTATTTTACTTTATTTTTTTATTTAGGTTTATTTTTTATTTTCATTTAGTTTAGTTTATTTATTTTTAGGTTTATTTTTAATTAAGGTTTTATTAGTTTATTTTTTATAAGTTTAGGTTTAGGCTTATGTTTATTTTTTAGTTTAGTTTTATTTTTAGTTTATTTTTTAGGTTTTGGTCTTATTTTTTATTTTTAGGCTTAGGTTTAAATTTTTATTTTATTCTTTTAGGTTTAGGTTTTAGGTTTTCATTTTATGTTTATTTTTAGGTTTTAGTTTTCAATTTACCTTTAGGTTTAATTTTAGTTTATTTTATTTTTAGTTTAGATTTAGGTTTAGGTTTAGGTTTATTTATTTTAGCTTAGTTTATTTTAGTTTAGGTTTGAGTTTATTTTATTTTGTTTATTTAAATGAGAATTTGACACATAATAGGACACAATGGAGATGAAGGATTAGTGGGGTTAAGGCTATTGTTGTTGTTTTAGTTTAGTTATTAGTTTAGGTTTTATTTTATTTATTTTATTATTATAGGTTTAGGTTTTCTTATTTATTTTATTTTTAAGTTTATTTAGTTTAGTTTCGTCTTTAGGTTTCAAGGTTTAGGGTTTAATGTTGAGGTTTGGTTTATTATTAGGTTTAGGGTTTATCAGGGTTTAGGATTTAGGGTTTAGGTTTAGTATTTAGGCTCTAGGGTTTAGTGTTTTGAGGGTTTAGGTTTTAAGGTTTAGGGTTAGCTTAGGGTTTAGGGTTAGTTTAGGGTTTATGGTTTTAGGGTTTAGGGTTTAGGGTTTAGCATTTAGGGTTTAGGGTTTAGGGTTAGGGTTAGGGTTTAGGGTTTAGGGTTTAAGGTTTTTTAGGGTTTAGGGTTTAAGGTTTTTTAGGGTTTATGGTTTATGGTTTAGGATTAGTTTTAGGGTTTTGGGTTTAGGGTTTAAGGTTTAGGGTTTTTTTTAAATTAGGTAAACTAGTAGGTTTAGGTTTATTTAGTGTATTATATTTTTATTTTAATTTAGGTTAATTTTTTTATTTAATTTAGTTTATTAATTTTAGTTTAAACTTTTATTTTAGTTTATTTTTTTATGTTTAGGTTTAGATTTATGTTTATTTTTTAGTTTAGTTTTATTTTTATTTTATTTTTTATGTTTATATTTTATTTTTATTTTTTAGGTTTAGGTTTTTATTAAGTTTTTATTTTATTTTATTTTAAGTTTATTTTATTTTTATTTTAACTTTTAACACTACTATTGTGGTCCCAAGTCCGAATGCAAAAAGTGGAGGGTTGCGTTAGGTAGTCGACAGATAAAATTTGTCGAAATAATCATATGTAAATCATTGTGTTAATACAAAGAGTGGCGCTATATAACGAATATAGTGAAAAATACTAGAAACCATGCATCGAGTGCGATGTTAAATAAGCAAGGTTCCACATTAAGGGCGGATGCGGCAAGAAGTTAGTCCATGAAACTAGATTAGGATCTTGGAATATAGGTACTCTTATTAATTAATGGAATTAATAGATATTATGGTTTATAGAAGATAAATATTTTATGTGTTCAAGAAACTAAATGGGTTGGTGAAGGCCAAGGAGATTGATAGTTTAGGTTTTAAACTTTGGTATTCAGGTAAAATGAACTAAAATAAGTTTGAAGGATAGAATTATAAACAAAGATTTGAAAGATTATAATATTATAATATCAAGTAGGAGCTAGAAAAATTTTGGAATGAATTAGAGGGATTAATACAAGATACCTCTTGAAAAAAAAATATTTATTGGGTGAGATTTAAATGGACATGTTGGTAGAGTGGTAAAAGATTTTAAAAGTATTCATGGTGGTTATGGATTTGGAGTGACTAATGAAGAAGGTAGGACTATTAGATTTTTCCTTAGCTTATGATTTTGTAGTTACTAATACTTTATTTAAGAAAAGAGATGAACATATTATTACTTATAAAATGGATCTAGTAAAAACAATTGATTATTTTTGATAAGAAAAATAGATCGTTTAGATTGTAAAGATTGTAAGGTCATTCAAGTGAAATTTTAAGTACCCAACTATTCATTTTAAATTTTAAGATGAAAGGTTGTAAGAAAAAATAAACTAAATTGTCCTAGATTGGATGGGGACACTTAAAGAACACAAATAAAAATATTTTAAGAGCAAGCTATAAATTAGAATTTGGGATGTTCATAAGGAAAACGTTATGTGGGAAAAATATCAAGTGAAATTAAGCAAGTTGCTAAAGATGTGCTTGGAGAATCAAAAAAGCTTCTTTTAATAAGAATAGTTGGTGGTGGAGTCAAAGTGTGCAAGAAAAGATAAGAAATAAAAGCATTGTTATAAAACTTGGTTTAGATGTAAAATTGGAATTGGGAAAGATATAAAGTGGACTATAAAGATTCTAAGAAAGTTATATGATGCAAAAAATTTAGCTTTTAGTTATTTATACAATAGATTAGATACCAAAGAAGGTGAAAGATGTATGTATAAGTTATTAGCAGAGATAGGAGTAAAGGCATAGTTCAAGTGAGGGGTATTGGGATGAAAATAATAAAGTGCTTTTCTTAGAAAAAGATATTAAAATAGGTGGATGAGGTATTTTGATAAACTTTTCAATGAAGGATCTGAAATACGATTGATTTTAGCAACCTTAATACCTAAACAAAATAAAATTTCATTTCTATCATCATTAGTAAATGAAGTTAGTGAAGCTTTAAAGAAAATGAAATGTGGAAAAGGAGGACCGGATAATATTCCAATAGATGTGGAAATGTTTAGGAGATCAAGGAATTTCTTGGCTTATAAATCTTTTAATGTTATTTTAAAGACTAAAAGATGCCACATGAGTGGAGAAAGAGTTTGTTGGTTCCTTTATTTAAGAATAAAGGTGATGCACAAGTGTGCAAATTATAAAGGAATTAATGTGTCATACATTAAAATTATGGGAGAGAGTAATTGAGCATAGGTTACGATGTGATACAGTTTCTCTGTCGTTTGGTTTCATGCGGTAGATCTACTATGGATGCTATACATTTGTTAAGAGGTTTGATGGAGAAGCAGAAAGTAAGAAGGATCTACATATGATATTTATTGATTTAGAAAATATGATAAGTCTCAAGAGATGTTCTTTGAAGAGTTCTAGAATAGAAAGGAATTAATATTGGTTATATTCAAGTCATTGATATGTATACTAGAGTTATTACTTGTGTCCAAACACAAGGAGGATTGACAAAATATTTTCCTATTTCGGTTAGATTACATCAAGGATCAAAAATTAAGCCCTTATCTTTTTACTTTAGTTATGGATGTTCTTGGTTTTACAAGAAGATGTACCTTGGTATGCTTTATCGATGACATTCTTCTTGTTGATAAGACTAGAGAGGAGGAGAGAAACTTGAATTATGGAGGTCAACTTTAGAGTCAAGGTTTTCATTTAAGTAGATCTAAAGAATATATGGAGTGTAATTTTAGTTGTAGAAGTTTTAGTGATAGTGTTGTGACTTTAGGATGATCAATTAATAAGAGTGAGTGATTCAGATATTTAGGCTCTATTGTTCAAAATGATGTGAAATAGATGGAGATGTTATTAGAATTCAAGTTGGATGGTTGAAGTGGAGGAATGCATCTAGCCTATTATGTGATAGAAAAGTTCCACTTAAACTTAAGGAAAAATTTTATAAGATGGTGGTAAGACCTACAATGACTTATGTGTGAGAATGTTGGCTAAAAGAGAAGCATAGAATAAGTTAATGTTGAGATGAGGATGCTCAATGGATGAGTGGCTTTACTCTTAGATAGAATGCAAAATGAGTATGTTCAAGAAAAGTTGGAGTAGCTCCATGGTAGATAAGATTAGGAGAGTCTCTTAGATGGTTTGGCCACATAAAGCGTGGTCATCCATGATCCATTATAGATGCTTTAGATTTGCCATATGTTAAGAAAGTTAAGGTAGACCTAAAAGACTTGGTTAAGATGTATAAAAATGATCTTAGTATACTTGAATTAAATGATAATTTGACACATAATAGGACACAATAGAAGGATTCATAAAACTAGTGGGATTAAGGCTTGTTGTTGTTATTATTATTGTTATTTAGGTTTTATTATATTTTATTTTTACGTTTAGGTTTAGGTATAGGTTTAGGTTTTAGTTAAGGTTTTTATTTTATTTTATTTATTTATTTTTTTTAGGTTTACATTTTTATGATTTATCTTATTTTTAGGTTTTATTTAGTTTAGGTTTAGGTTTTTAGGGTTTAAGGTTTAGGATTTAGGGTTTGTGGTTTAGGGTTTAGGGTTTAGGGTTGTAGGTTTTAGGGTTTAGGGTTTAGGGTTTAGGATTTTGGGTTTTTAGTTTTAGGGTTTAGGATTTATGGCTTAAGGTTTAGGGTTTAGGGTTTTAAGGTTTAAGGTTTAGGGTTGTAGGTTTAGGGTTTAAAGTATAGGGTTTAGGCTTAGGGAGGATTTTTTTTAAAATTATGCAAACTCATAGGTTTATGTTTATTTAGTATAATTTTTATTTATTTTAACTTTTATTTTTTATTATTATTTGGTTTATTTTTATTTAGTTTAGTTTAATTATTTTGGTTTATTTATTTTAGTTTAGGTTTTATTTTATTTTATTTTCTAGATTTAAGTTTAGGTTTATTAGTTTAGTTTTTTAGGTTTAGGTTTAATTTTTATTTTACGTTTAGGTTTAGGTTTTTATTTTGTTCTTTTAGGCTTAAGTTTTAGGTTATTATTTTAGGTTTATTTTTTAGTTTATTTTTTACGTTTAGGTTTAGGTTAAGGATTTTATGTATTTTATTTTAGTTTAGTTTTTATTTTTTCTTTAATTTTCTTCGTAGGTTTAGGTTTAGGTTTTAGTTTAAGTTTTTATTTTATTTTATTTTGGTTTTAGTATATTTATTTATTTATTTGTAGGTTTAGGTTTTTTATGGGTTTAGAGTTTAGGGTTAACTTAGTTTAGGGTTATTTAGCTTTAGGTTTAAGGTTTGGGGTTTAGGTTTAGGGTTTAGGGTTTTATTTAGGGTTTTAGGGTTTATGGTTTAGTTTAGGGTTTATGTTTGGGTTAGTTTATGGTTTAGGGTTTAGGTTTAGTTTAGTTTTATTTTTAGGGTTTAGGCTTAGGGTTTAATTTTGGTTTAGGGTATATGTTTTGGTTTAGGTTTAGGGAATAGGTTTAGGTTTAGGGTTTAGGGTTTAGGGTTTAGGGTTTTTTGGGTATAGTTTAGGGTTTAGGTTTTAGGTTTAGGGTTTAGGGTTTAGGGTTTAGGGTTTACAGGTTTTTTTTTTAACAGAGAACAAATTCAGATTCAACATTTCTTTTTTTTTTTATTTCATCAACCAAGTAACACACCAAGTTTTCTAAGACATAAGTAAGACATAGATAAAAATGAGCATGCATAAAGCAAAATAAAATCTTTGATTACTAGTCTCTATAGTGACCAGTTTATAGCGGTGATTCGACCATTCTTATTTCTCCAGTTCCCATGAGAACCACCTTGGCCTCTCAACTTATGAACCACCATCTCGATCTCTCCCTGTCACCACCGGCTATAACCTTGTCCTCCTCCCACCTCCATAACCACCCTTTTCGACCACCACCACCATATCCTAGCACCTCTAGATCCCCACCACCACTGATAATTACCTCCTTTGCTTCCATAGCTAGATCTAGACTAAGCTTTGATGGTGATGTTCTTTTTTTTATGGTTTAAGTTTATTAGGTTTTAGGGTTTAAGTTTATTTTTTTTATTTATTTAGATACTTTAGGTTTAGGTTTAGGGTTTGTTGTTTAGGGTTATAGTTTATGGTTCACGGTTTAGGGTTTAGGGTTTAGGGTTTAGGGTTTGTGCTTTTTGGATTTAGGTTTTAGGGTTAGAGTTTAGGCTTTAGGGCTTTAGGGTTTAGGGTTTTAAGGTTTAGGGTTTAGGGTTAGGGTTTAGGGTTTAGGATTTAGTGTTTAGGCTTTAGGGTTTATAGTTTAGGGTTTATGGTTATTAGTTTAGCTTTATGGTTTATTTTTTAGGGTTTAGGTTTATTTTTTTAGTTGATTTTATTTTATTTTATTTTTTTAGGTTTAGGTTTTTTTTTAGGATTAGGTTTAGGTTTTTTTTTTATTTTAGGTTTAGGTTTATTTTAGTTTATTTTTTATTTTATTTAGTTTAGGTTTAGGTTTAGGTTTAGTTTATTTTAGGTTTAGGTTTTGGTTTTACTTATTGTAGTTTAGTTTAGGTTGGTTTATTTATTTTATTTTAGGTTTAGCTTTTTTTAGTTTATGATTTAAGTTTTTTATTTTATATATTATTAGGTTTGTTATTGGTTTAATTTTTGATTTATGTTTTATTTAGTTTTACTTTATTTTATTTTAGGTTTATATTTTTTATTTTTTATTTTATTTTATTTAATATTTTATTCTTAAGTTTATTTTATTTTTTTTAGTTTAGGTTAAGTTTATTTATTTTATTTTAGTTTATTTAGTTATATTATTATATTTTATTTTAGGTTTATTTAGTTTATGTTTTTTTATTTATTTTATTTTTTATTTTATTTTAGTTTATGTTTTTTATTTATTTTATTTTATTATTATTATTTTTTAGTTAGGTTTAGGTTTTAGTTTAGGTTTAGGGTTTAGGGTTTTGGGTTTTAGTTTAGAGTTTAGGTTAGGATTTAGTTTGGGTTTAGGATTAGATGGTTAGATTAGGGTTTAGGTTAATTTAGGGTTTAGGGTTTAGGTTTAGATTTTTAGGTTTAGGTTTAGTTTAGGTTTAGGTTTAGTTTAGGGTTGATTTAGTTTATACTTTAGAGTTTAGGTTTAGGGTTAGTTAGTTTAGGGTTTAGTTTAGGTTTTAGTTTAAGGTTTAGGGTTTTTTTAGGGTTAGCATTTAGGGTTTATGTTTTTTTAGGGAGGGTTTAGGGTTAGTTTTAGGCTTTAGGATTTAGGATTTAGGGTTTTGATTTTTTTAAATTAAGTAAGTAGGTTTAGTTTATTTGGTTTACTTAGTTTATTTTTATTTATTTTAGTTTATTTTATGTTTTATTTTTTATTTGGGTTTATTTTTTATTTTTTTAGTTTAATTTATTTATTTTAGGTTTATTTATTTTAGTTTAGGTTTTTTATTTTTTGGTTTATTTTTTTTAGGTTTAGGTTTAGGTTTATTTTTTTTGTTGAGTTTTATTTTTTATTTATTTGTGGTTTAGGTTTTAGGTTTTTTGGGTTTAAGGATTATCATTTAGGGATTAGAGTTTAAGGTTTTACTGTTTAGGGTTTTAGGGTTTAGGGTTTAGGGTTAGGGTTTAGGGTTTAGGGTTTAGGGTTTAGGGCTAGTTCTAGGGTTTAGGGTTTAGGGTTCAGGCTTTAGTTTGGGTTTATGTTTAAATTAAATAAACTAGTAGGTTTAGGTTTTAGATTATTTTTTAGGGTTTAGGGTTTAGGGTTAGCTTATGGTTTAATTTTTTTAAAAAAAATTAAGTAAACCGGTAAGTTTAGGTTTATTTAGTTAATTTAGTTTAATTTTTATTTATATTTGTTTATTTTATTCTTTATTTTTATTTATGTTTATTTTTTATTTAGTTTAGTTTATTTATTTTAGTTTAGATTTTTTATTTTAGTTTATTTTTTTAGGTTTAGGTTTAGGTTTTAGTTTAGTTTATTTTTATTTTATTTTTTTAGGTTTAGGTTTTATTTTTATTTTTAGATTTAGGTTTATGTTTTATTTTATTTTTTAGGTTTATTTTAGGTTTAGGTTTATTTTTAGGTTTTATTTTTTTAGAAGAGGTTTGGGTTTATTTTATTTTATTTTATTTTATTTAGTTTAGGTTTAGGTTTAGGTTTAGTTTATTTTAGGTTTAAGCATAGGTTTTATTTATTTTAGTTTAGTTTATTTTAGTTTTGGTTTCGATTTATTCTATTTTATTTAATTTATTTTTATTTTAGGTTAAGATTTTTTAGTTTAGGTTTAGGTTTAATTTTTCTTATTTTTAGGTTTATTTTTAGGTTTAAGTTTTATTTTGTTTTCTTTTATTTTATTTTAGTTTATTTTAGGTTTATTTTATTTTTTATTACATTTAGTTTTATTTTATTTTATGTTTTTATTCTTAGGTTTATTTAATTTTTTAATTTAGTTTAGGTTATTAATTATTTTATTTTAGTTTATTTTATTAAAGTAATTTATTTATGAATTTAGGTTTGGTTTAGGTTTTATTGATAGTATTTTTTGATTTTTTTAGATTTACTTTATTTATTTATTTTATTTTTAAGATTTATTTTGTTTAGGCTTAGGTTTTTAAGTTTTTGGGGTTTAGGGTTTAGAGTTTAGGGCTAGGGATTAGGGTTTAGGGTTTAGGGATTTAAGGATTATGGTTTTAGGGTTTACTATTTAGGGTTAAGGTTTAGGATTTAGGGTTTAGGGTTGAGTGCATAGGCTTTAGGGCTTAGGGATTTTAGCATTTAGGGTTTAGGGTTCCCTTAGGGTTTAGGGTTTAAGGATTTAAGCTTTAGGGTTTAGGGTTTAGGATTGTAGGTTTAGGGTTTAGGGTTTAAGTTATAACTTAACAAATTAAAATAATAGGTTTAGGTTTATTTAGTTTATTTTTTTATTTTGTTTATTTTATTTTTTATTTTCATTGAGGTTTATTTTTGATTTTTTTAATTTAGCTTATTTATTTTAAATTTATTTATTTTTGTTTTGGTTTTAATTTTTATTTATTTTTTTAGTTTAGGTTTATTTTTTAGTTGAGTTTTATTTTTATTTTATTTTATAGGTTTAGGCTTAGGTTTTTATTTTATTTTTTAGGTTTAGGTTTGGGTTTTATTTTAGGTTTTATTTTATTTAGTTTAGGGTTTAAGTTTAGTTTATTTTAGGTTTTATTTATTTTAGTTTAGTTTATTTTGCATTAGGTTTGGGTTTATTTGGTTTTGTTTATTTACTTTTAGGTTTAGGTTTTTTTTTTTAGTTTTGGTTTTGGTTTATTTTTATTTATTTTAGCTTTTATTTTTTTGGGTTTATCTTTTAGTTTAGGTTTTATTTAATTTTAATTATTTAATTTTCAATTTATTTTACTTTTATTTTACATTTAGTTTTATTTTATTTAGGTTTTATTCTTAGGTTTATTTTTTAGTTTAGTTTAAGTTTTTATATACTTTAATTTTGTTTATTTTTATTAGTTTACTTTATTTTATTTTTAGGTTTAGGTTTAAGTTTTAGTTTAGGTTTTTATTATCTTTAGGTTTAGGTTTTTTGTTTATTTTATTATTAGGTTTAGGTTTTTAGGTTTTTAGGGTTCAGGGTTTAGGGTCTAGGGTTTAGCATTTAGGGTTTTAGGGTTTAGGGTTTTATGGTTTAGGGTTTAGGGTTAGAGTTTAGGGTTTAGTATTTAGGCTTTAGCATGTAGGGTTTTTATGGTTTAGGGTTCGCTTAGGGTTTAGGGTGGGTTTAGGGTCTAAAGTTTAAGGTTTAAGGTTTAGGCTTTAGGGTTTAGGGTTTTTAGGGTTTAGGGTTTAGGGTTATAGGGTTTAGGGTTTAGGGTTTAAGGTTTAGGTTAGGGTTTAGGGTTTAGTGTTTAGGTTTAGGGTTTAAGTTTAGTGTTTAGGAGTTTAGGGTTTAGTTTTAGGGTTTAGGGTTTAGATGGGTTTAGTTTAGGTTTAGGTTTAGGAGTTTAGGATTTTATTTAGGTTTTTTAGGGTTTTAGGTTTAGGGTTTAGAGTTTATTAGATTAGTTTATTTTATTTATTTAGATTTATTTTATATTTATTTTATTTTATTTTATTTTATTTAGTTTAGTTTATTTATTTTTGGTTTATTTATTTTATTTAGGGTTTTTATTTTAGTTTATTATTTAGGTATAGGTATAGGTTTAGGATTAATTTTTAGTTTAGTTTTATTTTTATTTTATTTTTTAGGTCTAGGTTTTATTTTTTTTAGTTAGGTTTAAGTTTAAGTTTTATTTAATTTTTTAGGGTTAGGTTTTAGTTTTAGTTTAGGTTTAGATTTATTTTAGTTTATTTTATTTTATTTAGTTTATGTTTAGGTTTAGGTTTAGGTTTAGCTTATTTTAGGTTTGGGTTTGGGTTTTATTTATTTTAGTTTAAGTTTGGGTTTATTTTCTTTTCATTTTAGGTTTAAATTTTTTTTAGTTTAAGGTTTAGGTTTTATTTTTTATTTATTTTTAGGTTTTATTTTTTAGGTTTTTATTTTTTTTAGTTTAGTTTAGGTTTTTAGTTATTTTATTTTAGTTTAGTTTTTACTTTTTATTTTATTTTTTTAGGTTTACTTTTAGGTTTTAGTTTATATTTTATTATACTTTATCTTGGTTAAGATTTTTTTATTTATCTTATTTTTAGTTTTTATTTAGTTTAGGTTTAGGTTTTTAGCTTTTTAGAGTTTAGGGTTTAGGGTTTAGGGTTTAGGGTCTAGGGTTTGAGGTTTAGGGTTTATGGTTTTTAGGTTTGAACATTTATTGTTTTTAGGGTTTAAGGTTTATGGTTTAGGGTTTAGGTTTTAGGTTTAGGGTTCAAGTTTTAGTTTATGGTTTAGGATTTTTTCATTTTTTTTAACAGGAAACAAATTCAGATCCAACCTTTCTTGTTTCGATTTTATCAACCAAGTAACACACCAAGTTTTCTAAGACAAACGACAACATAGATAAAAAATGAGCATGCATAGAGCAAATCAAAAACCCTTGATAATTAGAATTGCCTCTACTATAAGGACACAGTTTCGTAAGTACTAGATCAGATCGGCCGTTCTTCAATTTTCCCAATTCCCATCAGAACCACCCAAGCCTCTCGAGTAGTGGGATCCACAATCATATCCCCGATCTCTCCCTCCGCCACCCCCACGGCTGTAACCTCTATCGCACCTCCCGCCTCCATAACCATCACTACTCCGACCACCACCTCCATATCCACCAGTACCTCTAGATCCCCCACCACCATTGTGATAACCACCTCCGCCTCCACCGGATCTATTTTGCATTGACTAGATGTTCCCATTAAGGTTTTACATTCTTAGGGTTTAGGTTTTTTTTTTTAATTAGGTTTTAGGGATTATGTTTATTTTTTAATTTATTTAGTTACTTTAAGTTAAGGTTTAGGATTTGGGGTTAGGGGTTTAGGGTTTAGGGTTTAGGGTTAGTTTAGGGTTTAGGGTTTAGGGTTAGTTTAGGGTTTAGGGTTTAGGGTTAGTTTTATTGTTTAGGGTTTAGGGTTTAGGTTTTTTTTAAAAAAAATTAAGTAAACCAGTACATTTAGTTTATTTAGTTTATTTTTTCTTTATTTTAGTTTATTTTATTTTCTTTTTATTTAGGCTTATTTATTATTTTTATTTATTTTAGTTTATTTATTTTAGGTTTATTTATTTTAGTTTAGTTTTTTTATTTTAGTTTATTTTTTAGGTTTATGTTCAGGTTTATGTTTATTTTTTTAGTTTAGTTTTAGTTTTATTTTATTTTTTAGGTTTAGGTTTTATTTTTTATTTTTAGGTTTAGGTTTAGGTTTTTATTTTATTTCTTTAGGTTTAGATTTTAGATTTTTATTTTAGGTTTATTTTTAAGTTTTTTTTAGTTTAGGTTTAGGTTTAGTTTTAGTTAATTTTATTTTATTTAGTTTAAGGTTTAGGTTTAATTTATTTTAGGTTTAAGATTATGTTTTATTTATTTTAGTTTAGTTTATTTTAGTTTTGGTTTATGTTTATGTTTATTTTATTTATTTTAGGGTTAGGTTTTTTTTTGTTTAGGGTTTAGGTTTTATTTATTATTTATTTTTAGATTTATTTTTTAGGTTTAGGTTTTTATTTAGTTTTTTTTATTTAGGGTTTTATGCCACCATCTTTCAAGATCTTTGATGGTTGTGGGAACCCATAATAACACATTGCATACTTTAGAGGTGGTTGTTGCAACACCGGTGGCAGTAACACACTCCTCTTACGCCTTTTTAGTCAAGTGTTGCATTTGATTGGTACGAACCAACCAACGGATTGGTGAAGAGTTTCATCAAGAGGTTTGCTGGAGCTCAATAGAGGGTGACTGTAGGCGACCTCATTGTAGAGAAACAGAAACTCAACGAGTCCCTTATTGATTACATTCTTTGGTGGCGCAACCTAAGCATGAAATGCAAACCACAATTGTCTGAATAGCATGCCATTGAGATTCTTCTCAAGAATATCCATGGCCCGGTTGCCTTCATGGTTAAGGGCTTTACCATCAAAACATTTGAGAAATTAATCAACAAGGCAACTAGCCTACAAGAGGAAGCCAAACAGTTGCCCTTTCCCGACTAATCATCTAGGCCCAAACCACAGAAGGTGTTTGAGGTGAATCCAAGATAGTGTCATTGGATGAGGGAAGCAGGTTCAAGATGAGAGACTCAAGCTCAGCCTCCTTGCCACCTCCTCTTCCACCACCTCACCATCATACTGCCACACGCTGTCAAATGACCATTTCCACCACCTCGAACCTACTCAATAGTGGTTCATATCCGTCACCAGGTAACTACTTTTCACCTAATCTTGCTGATAGATTAAATAAGACATATTGATTCAAGAGAGAGATAGTTGGGAAATCTTTAAGAATCTCTTAAAGAAACCTGACTTTCAGTTACCAAAGCTAAAGAGGCCGAGGAAGTGGGCAAGAGCAATGATCCTAGCTATTATCTTTACCACGCTTGTTAGCCATGTCTGAGGATTGTATCACTTTTAAGGACTAGCTTGAGCACTAGTTGGGAGCTATAGTCCCTAAGGAATACTTATTAGAATAACCATCCTGTTAGAGTAATCCTTAGGGATGATTACATCCTCTTAAGACCAAAGAAGGTTAGATATCTCCTATCCTGAACCTCTAAGGTCATTTCTAAGATCAGGAAGCTTTCCTTGCAAGTGCCTAAAGTAGGTCAAACTTACAATACCAAGGAAGGTTTGCTAGTTGAAAAGGACAACTCAGGGAGGGTGACAGGCCAACAGCAGTAGCAACTCATCATACTTGCCCTAGAGAGTTTAGTAATGCAGCCACCGTCAGAATCCAATACTCCCTCCACCATTGTAGCTACCCCTTCTTCTACTAGATCCTCTTTTATTTGCAAAAGAATTGTATCTGTGGGTAAAGGCACTAAATCCCTTACTCCACTAGATAGTTTTGATCAATTCTTTTCTAGTTTAGAGTCAAACTATCTTTCTCTGAATCAATCAGGTTCACCTCTTGAGATTGACATGGAGTCAACTCCACTGAGATCCCATAGGAGAAGCTAGGTATGCCCGATGAGAAGGTAGAACTTTGAATAAGCTCATCATTCCAAGAAGTCACTAAGTCAACCCATATAGTGGAAAAAGTTCTACCTCCTAGGTAGCACCTAAGGGGTAAGCAAGTCATTGATTCGTGAGCATAGCTCTCCATAGGATGCTCCACCCATGGATATGCTTGTGGAGGACCAAGCTAGAGTTGATTATAATGTCCTAGCTCACCTTAGAAAGTTTCCAGCTAAGATAAGCATATATGATGCCCTTGTCTTATCCAAAGAGATGAGGGAATCTCTACTCAAGGCCTTACTTGATCTATAGATATTCTTAGCTCAGTGACCGCTACTAAAGAGGAGGCATGCAACTTAAAGGACATCTTAGAAGTTACATTCAGTGATGAAGACTTACTCTTAGGGATGACCGAGAACAACCGCCTCTTTACATTACAGTGGATGTTGGCAGATACAGACTATCCATAGTTCTGATGACCTGTGTATATCAATCAACATTATGAGTCTAAGAACCCTTGCCTACTTGAGGATCGACATCTCCAAACTCCAAAAAGAAAGGATGATGTTGAGGATTCAATGAATAAGGAGAGAGGGAATTATGGTGTTTATTTTTAGATGTATGTTTACACCACATAGATCATAGGGGTACTTTTGAGGTGATCGATAATATTGAGGTATGATGTACTATCTCAAAGATAGGCATCACCCTAAATTAGACCTAATCATGTAAGGACTCAAGGCATGATGGGTCTTCAAAAGTTCGAGATTTTTCCCTTACTTTACATGGATAAATAAAGTAGGGTTTATATTAAACTAGGTTCTTAAGTTCCCTATGGAGACAAGCCTTCATAGTTCATTACATCTTAAGAAATGAAATTTTCTAACAATACACTCAATTAAAGTAGACAATTATCATCTTCAAAGATTTCAAGGTTAGACTATTAAAGGATTGGTTGTATTTGGAAACTCAATTGTGAAAGTTCAAGGAGAAGACTTATTCTTGGAATCCAAATAAATAAGTAAGAAATGCTCAAGATACTAGAAGCCTAGTGAGCATTACAATCTATTTATATCTTTTGAGTTGAAATTTAATGAGATTACTAGAACTTATAATCCACCAACACAAAAGTTGTGGGAATGCTTAAGAGGTGATGATCATCTAGCAAAGAAATAGCTACCTTGGATCCTAAATCTAGGGATCTTTAGTATAAGCTAAAGCACGACCTAAATCTAAGCGATAGTTGGGCATAAGGGTTTACCTCCACAAGAGAGAATAAATTGTGACTTCGGACTTATAATCGAGGACCGCCACTAACTCCTATGATTTTAAAACCATGTAGTTTGGTCTTTAAATTGAAAGATAGTGTGGTAGTTATTTAATTAAAAAAGAGACTAAAGTCCTAAACACACTAAGAGACTAGAACATGAGTGGTACTAGCATATGACTTAATTAATAGATGCAAAATCTTTTCAAATTTTATTTCATTTTAGACACATCATTTTGACAGAGGGTTTAGGATTTCTTATGCCTAAATGCATGATGAAATAGGTTATGGGTCAAATCAGCTAGAAGAAAGTGTTCTCCACCGGGATGCCCTCATAGGTCAAGCATTCCTTTATCATGCAAGGATGGAGATCCTTCATGTTCAAGAGAAAAAATATGCATGCATGATGTGAAACATACAACCATACTACTATGGGGTTGCTAAATCTTTTTATTATATTATTTATCTTAGATTTATGATGAGGTTATGAGTTGTTTAAAATTTAGTTATGAGTGATTAGTTGGGTTGAAAAGTTATTTTATCCTAAGAGCCTAATCATCCAAGCCACACATTAATGCATCAATCATTTAAAAAACTATGTAAAGCATGTCATCCTAATGCACAATGTAAACATAATATCAAATAATTACATAAACTATCATAAAAGAATAAAAGGCTGATATAGTCGGTTACCACCACAACCAAGAGAAAAAAAGATAGTGAGCTCTACCCTTATACAACCCGAAATATGAAAGAATAATTATAATTAATTAAAATGTCTTCTTTCTTCATATCTCCATTTTGATTTGGTTCCTTCATTGATTTGGATGGTGCTTGCTTTCAAAGGCATAGGGCACCCAGACAAGCCTTGCCACTGCTCATCCTAATCCCCCATAGCACTAATCTTAATTCCAATTGCAAAAATTACATTTTTGTGGGAAAAGTAAATCTAACTACACCTAAAAAATAGAGGTTAGCTAAATATACATATAATCCCAAGCAGTTGTATTTATAATTTAGACTTAGCACCCTACACATGGGTAACTAAGCCCACCTGTCCTAACTTGGATTATGCTTAAAGATTTAAGCAACATGTAATAAGAGCATTCAGATTTATTTTTAAGCATCCCTTAAGCATAATCCCTTATATAAAACTTGATTAGGCTAATATTGGTCTATCATCCAATCATGAAGAATACACCCTAACATCCAATCAAAATATTACATCATAAAATAAAATATACATCACATCATACATCCTAACTTAAAGCTTGAAGTGGTGACTTAATTCCAATGTATGTATTAAGGCTTGTGTGGTAAGTCTTGTTAGGAATTAGTGTTGTATTTTCTAAGTGTAGAATGATTCAATTTAACATGAAAGGTTGATTTCACTTGAAGTAGTTTAATTGATTTGAGAATTATAATTTGTATTTTTTTGTTTTATTTGATTACACTTAGCAACTAAGTGTTATAAAGAAAGGAAAAGAGGATTTCCCTCTTCATCCTTACCTTAAGTCACTTTCTAAAGTATATTAATTTGATTTAGTTCTCTTTAGTGAATGGCTTATAAATGATTTAATTAATCATAAGTTTAGATTCACTTAAATAATCCTATTCAAAATGAAAGGCATATTAAGATTAATTTAATTGAATTACTACCATGACATACATATTAAATCTTCCTTTCCATCACATGTAACATGCATATGATTTAATCCTAAGTGTGTAACATATTTTAGTACTTAAATGATGAATGTATGTGTATGTTTAGAATTTATATTTTATTTGATTGAATTATTTAAACATATGAATTTAAAACTTTATCCAAATTCTTATACAAAATACATAAGTATGAAATTAAATAGGCATGTGCCATTGTTAAACTATGTGAGGTAATCAAATGACTTCCTTGAGTTAGCTAAAAGCCTCATTCTCGGATGTCTAGACTATATACCCATTTGCATTCAAACATATGTAAATTCATATACATGAACATAAGAAGTAAGCAAATCATATGGCTAATTAATTCAACCACTTAGTCAATTATGAATGCATGCCATTTTAATGTAAAATGGGATTTTCATTCATTAATCAAATATTCATATACATGTACAAAGATTTAGGCAAGTACGTGTCATTTTTAAATAAGGAAAGTGAGGTAATCAAATGACTTCCTTGGGGCTAACTAAGCCTCGTATTCCTAGGATGTCAAAATTGTATACTTGCTTTTCTTGGACACACATGGATATATGCATAAATGAGGGATAGAAAATCATTCAAAGATTGTATATTTTTTCTGATTGAATCATTTATATATATGAATTAAAGCTCTATCCAAATTCTAATGTTGAAATACATAAGAATGAAATCAAATCACGCAATTATTAAAATAGAAGTGAGGTAATCAAATGACCTCCTTGCTAAAGCCTCAGTTCTGGTATGGCTAGGATATATACCCATTACCATTGAATCTTATATAAATCAACACATGAATAGAGGAGAGAGAACTCAACATTGATACACTTAAGCTATAAGCACAGGCATTTCTTATGTATTTATAACTAGCATCATAACACATATTATTATTCATTTATAAGCTTTTGAAAAATACATTTGAATTTAATAGTGATAATACCACACATATATTAAATTAAATCAACACATGGAAGCTTACAAAAAAGAAATCCATTTTATTTTACTTAATTTTGAAAAGATGGATGCATGAATTCAAATGACATACCAAATTTAACATGATTGGAAAGAGGACATTCAAATATAAACATGTGGTTCATTCAACCAAACTAGTTCTTAAGGACAATCAAATCAAATAAGATTATTTAAAGTAAACCAAAGCTTCTTTATTAATTAAGTTTTGGATTTTATTTTATTTAAGAGGAGAATAGAAATCATCACTTGGTATTTAAACCCATTCCCACATTGATTTGATTTATTTAAGGAAATGTAATTAAATTTATTTTATGTGTTAATTAAGTTGAAGCCTTAATAAGATGAATTAATTACCCTTACCTATGTAATCTTAAAGTAATTAAATTAATAATTATGAGCCAACATGATATGCAAGGAAAATAAACTTGCAATGATCCTAGGAAATAAAAGGGGCCTAATGCAATTGGCTCATGATTAATAGTTAATTAGATTAAGGGACTTAATTAATTACTTTGTGGTTTTCAACACATGTGAACTAACCATAATTTCATTAAAGTCCTTTAGGTTATTAAACACAAAGATCTACCCCATGATTTAATTAATTAGGTCCGATGTGATTATATTTTTAATTTGATTAAGTGATTTAATTAATTAGTTAAATATTAATTTCATTTTAAAAGGGTGAAATGAACTTAGGGAAAGGAGTCCCAACCTTACTCCTTAGTTCACTTACTATTGAACAGTGATTAATAAACTTAAATTAAAATTTTGATACTTTTCATGGGATTCGTTAATCATTAATTAACTTAAAAGAGTTGTGAAGGTTTAATTAGTTAAGTTTCATAATTAAGTGAGCAATAAATCCCAAAAACATTATGGGAGGTTGAGGTCATCCCATTAAATTAACCCACAAAATTTGGGATTAATTGCTTAAGTAATTAAGGAGTAATTAAGCTAATAAAGTTTGTAATTAAACCATAATTAAACCTTAATTACTATTCAAAATTAGTTAAGATCATTTTAATTAATTATCTTATGAAATACATTTAAAATGAGTATTATTTGCATTTTTTTATTTCTATGATTGTTTATGATTTTAGAAGTTTACCATTAAAAATGATTAATTAAGCCTAATTAAAGCCTAATATTTGGTTCCATGTATGCATGTGCACGCTTTCCACATGGCATTGTGGGATTGGCTACTTAAAATGTATCTGACTTAGTGCTTTCATGGTGGCAGTGGAAGCACTTTCTTGTCCATCGTCTGATCTAAGATCTGATGGCTACGATTAATCCCATAGCTTAATAGGATTAAATCAAATTGATCTAGTTGATCTAATCATGACCGTCCATTCTGATCATGTGGAAAAGATGGTGGGTGATCTAATGTCACGCGAGTGAGGGAGAATGAAGTCTGCTCACATTGCTCACTTGATCCGAAGCTTACTCAAGCTTAGATCAACTAAAAGGATCCCACACCTTCATAACATTGATCAGAGGGCATCCAATGGTCAAGATCACATGAGATGCAAGTTTTATTCAAAAAGCTTCAACCCATTTTTACCTAAAGATCAGTTTTGGAAGAACACCTTACCGGAACACAAGACCTGCAGTTCAAACGATTGAGGAAGCTTCATCTAATGGAGATGAGCCCATGTTGAGCAAAGCAATTGGATCAATTCCTCAATGTTCACTAAGAAGGCCACAAATCGATAATTTGGAGCTCAACTTTGATCGAAGTCTCACCTCTGTTGCTCAAGAAGCTTGGGAGATGATTTGTTCTTGCTCGATGAGGCTTAGGGAAGGTGCATGCAAAGTTAATTTGAGTTTGATAAAGAAATGGAGAAGATAAAAATGGGAGTGCTAATTTTGATGGATGAGAATAGCATTTTTGATTATGGAAGCTTGAGCTTAAGGAATGGCTCTAGACTCTTCTTGTGGGCTCAGGAATGATTTTTGTGTGTCTTTGAGTGGAAACAAGGGGGTGTATACCCCCCTTCCTTTTGACCAGACATTGGGATCGAGTTTGGCTTCTAGTGGCCATCCAGCCATCTTAGGGAGTCATGGGTGGTAGGGAGGAGGTGAGTTGATTCGGCTTGGTTGGTTGAATGTGTGGAGGTGGCTGCCAAGGAGGAATCATGGTGTCTATGGGTTTCAAATGCTCTAATGGGGAGGGTGAGCTTATTTCACCTGTCATGGGTCATGGCTGACCCAACCACCCTTGTCAAGGCCCAGTTCCTAGGTGGACCATTGGGAGAGTACCAAGTGGCCAAGGAATGGAAATGACCACTTACTTGGGTGATTTGTCTCATGTGATGCCCTTGACCTAAGGGTAGAATGATCATTTAGCATTGGATTTGATTTGGACAGATTTGAAATGAGCCAAAAGAAGGTTAGCCCAAATTTCAAGTCAATTGGAGTTGATTTGGTTTAGTTTTACTCACTCATTTAGGTCAAATTAGGTTAGTTGGGTCAAATTGACCAATTGGTCAAATTTTGTCAAACTAAGGGTTTGGTCAAGTTCATATGATCATTTGGTATATTTTGGTTTTATTGGTTTGGTTTAGTTTGGCTTAGATTTTATTTTGGATCATTTGAATTGGGGCGTCAAATGGGTTAAGTTATCCAATTTGTCCAAATTGGCCAAATTGGCTTGGGTTGGGTTTAGTTGACCAATTGAAGATGATTGTAGGCTTTAGTTTCAATTAATTTGGATTTGATTTAGGCCAACTTGAACCTTTAGGTCAATTTGGGCTAAGTAGGCCAATGGGTTCAATTGGGTCCAATCATGGCTTTAATCAAGTTCAACAATCAATTTGGAATGAACTTGAGCCATTGATTGCAATCAATTTGGTTTATATTTTGATTTGACCCAATTTGGTCTTTAGGTCAATTTGGGTCAACTTGGGTCATGAGGGCCAATTGGGTTTGGTTTGACTCAATGAAGGTCATATTCAAATATTGATTTTGATTTGATATGAATCATTGGTTTCAAGGATTTGGCTTAGTAATTTGGGTTCATATGGGTTAAGGGTTGACTTGGTCAAATGACCAAGTTGACTTGGTTTGACCCAATTTGTGATAATTGATCAACCTAGGGTGATCAACAATCATGATGGGAGGTTTTCATGGGCTTGGTTCAATCCATTTTGGGTAGGATTAAAATTAGGCTCAAATAGGTCAAATTGTCCACTTTGGGTCAAGTGGACCAATTGGGTTTAGTTTCTTGATTTTGGGTTGAGTTTGATTTAGTTGAGTTTATATATGGATTTGGGATTGATATATAAATTGCAATTGTCTTGTTTCAAATGGGTTTTGGGTTCATTTGAACATTTCAAGTCAAAAGGTTAAGTTGGTTTGCTTGGGTTGATTTTGGTTTGGCTTGATGATTGTAGATTTCATTTATATTTGTGAATATGATTGAAGGTATGATTGATTCATGAGAAAATAAATTTGGGTTTTGGAATGAAGGAATTTGGCTAAGTCCATGGAGTTGGGTCATGTGGCTTAGGTTTGTATTTTCATTTGGTTTGATTTAGTTTTGATAATTTAAATGTATATTTCATTTAAATTTGTGAAGGTGATTGAAAATATGATTGATTTTTGAGAAAATCAATTAGGTTTGACTTGATTTAGATTAAGATTTGGCTAATTCCATGGGGTAGGTCATATGGCTTAGGAAGGGTTTTGATTTAATTTGATTTAGTTTGATTTAGTTTTGATCATTTGAATGTAGATTTGATTTATATTTAGGAAGATGATTGAAGATATATATTTATTATGAGAAAATCAATTTATTTTGGATTTATTAAGATTTGGCTATGTCCATGGGATAGGTCATATGGCTTAGGAAGGGTTTCAAGTTTGGATTTGATGGGCTTCAATCATTTGGTTTTGGAATTTGGGTTTGATTTGGATTTGAATTTGATGTTTGGTTTGAACACATTATTTGATTTGGGTTTTAGGGTAGGTGGATTATCCTAATCCCTAAGGCATAACCTAATCCTATGGTTAACCCTTCTAAGTATTTAGGCTTAGGTTAAGTTTTAACCTAAATGTTAGAAGTATCCTATGACTAGGGAAGTCTTAGTGCCTAGAAGACTCCTAAGTCTAACATTGGAAGATTGAATCTGCACTCTAAAAGTAAGGTCAACAAGCCTTAGGCTCCATAGTGTTGCCCTTGGACATAGATGATTGGAAGTCCGAAGCCAAGTTTCACATTATAGACTTGGATACATCTTTCAATGCTTTGCTTGGGAGACCATGGATACATATGAACAAAATAGTTCCATCATCTCTACATCTGTATGAAGTTTGTGAGAGGTGGTATCACTATGTCGAAAGGAGATCTCAAGCCATTTCTAGTTCACAAGGTCGGCATATATGAGGATGTGGCTTATTACCTCCCTCAAAATCAACAAGTCTATTCTCGTGAACTTGGCCAAAGTATAAAAATAGAAAAAAAAAGAAAAATAAAAAGAAAAATAAATAGAAAAAGAAAAAGAAAAGAAAAGAGAAAATGAAAAATAAAATAAAAGGGAGTAAATAGACTTGTAAGAGGAAGTGGAGCACATTCCCCACATAGTTTGTTACTCCATTCAACATATGGGTAGGATGACCCACCACCAGAGAAAGACCGTAGGTCCCTAGGGTGGAAAACATCTTTATTGGCCACCAAATAGAAGATATATCCTAGCTACTAGGAGTCCACCTGCTATCCATATAGACTTAAAATCTAGTTCATAGGATGAGTCTTATATGATTAGCACACCAGCCAGCTCTTCAAAGATTCCCTTGAGGTGACACTTGAGCTAGAGTGATGAAGATCGACTCCAAAGCAAAGCATAAGTGTATCCAGTCTATATGAAAACAATTAGGCATCGCTTGGGAACCTTAGCTCTAACCCACTTTCTCTGTTGAGGTTTGGTAGTTAAGGAAGCCCTTAAGTCAACCATAGGTGTGAAGACTCAAAGGTTCTTTCTGGGGGCATCATCCTCAAGTCAAGAAGTTGATGTAAAACTTGAGGATGATTCATATAAAGATTTAATATAATTACCTTTTGATTGGTACTTACTTTTTGTTCATAATTTAGCAAAGAAAGGGTTAATCCCACATATTTGATCAAAGCACAGGTTAAGACTACTTCAAAAGAATATGGAAGAATAAATATAAAAGCTCTTAATCAAGATCACTAGATTGAGTGGGTCTAGTTGATGATGACGATTATTGCATAGTCATCACCAATCATTTGGAATCTAATAGGTTCTTTTCTAATCACATTAACTCATATGAGAAGCTGTGCTTAGAAACTTCATATGATCCATATGATTTTGAAGTTAAAGATGCACTGCCAGAGTTTGAAGAAGAGATCAAGTCAACCATCGATGAGCTCAAGGAAATCAACTTAGGAAGTAAAGAAGATCCACACCCGACATACATCAGTTCTTTCATGAATGAAATTGAAACCAATGACTTAGTTAGGTTATTGATTGAGTTTAAGGACTTTGTTATTTATGAAGAGATTCTTGGATTGGCTCTTGACATAGCCATCCATAAAATAGCAATAGAGCCTACTCTAATCCTATCAAGCAAGCTCCTAGATGCATTAGACATAGAACAAGTCAAGTCAAAAAATTGATCGATGCTTCATCTGGAGAAAATACCCATCCGGTTAGCCAATGTTGTCTCAATTAATAAAAAAATGGACAAATTCACATATGCATCAATTTTAGGGATTTAAATAAGGCATGTCTAAAAGATGAATTTCCACTACCAATCCTGTAGCTGATGGTGGACATTGCCTCATCTCATGCAGTCTTCTCTTCTTGGATGGCTCATCTGGATATAACCAAATAAAGATGTCCCCTAACGATGAAAGAAATACTACTTTTGGAACCTCGATCGAATTCTATTGCTATAAGGTCATACCTTTCCACCTTAAAAATGTTGGTGCTACATACAAGTGTGCTATGACTCGAATCTTCTACAAACTTATTCATCATCAAGTTGAGTGTTATGTCGATGATCTCATGGTCAAAAGTAGAGAAAAGGAAGACCGTCTCTTTGACTTGAGAGTAATTTTTGAACATTTAAGATAATTTAACCTAAAACTAAACCCCATGAAGTGTGCATTCAGAGTAGCTTCAGGAAAATTCCTTGGGTTTGTTGTCCGAGATCAGGGAACCAAAATAAATATGGAGAAGATCAAGGCGATATTCAAAGTGCCACCCCCTAAATTTTTTACTGAACTTTGATCATTCCAAGGTGGCATATCTAAGATGCTTTATATCCAACATATCGAAGATGTCAGGCATTCTAAGCACTTTTCAAAAAGGATGCCAAGTTCAAGTGGGATGATAAGTGTGAGCATGCCTTCAAAGACATCAAGCATTACATGATGACACTGCCAGTTCTAGTAGTCCTTATCACATTCATACTGCTCATACTTTACACTACTGCATTAGATGACTCCCTTGGTGCTTTGTTGGCCCAAGCAATGACAAAGGGAAGAAAAATGCAGTCTACTACCTTAGCCATCATCTAATCCCTACTGAGGCTAATTATCACCCATTGAGAAGCAGCTAGCTTTTAATCTTTACATCCCAAAAGCTATAGCACTACATGCTTCCTCATAAGGTGAACTTAATCTCTAGGATCAATCCACTATTGTATCTCATGACCTGACCGACACTATTTGGATGGTTGGCATGATGGTCCATGATCCTCTCGCAGTTTGACAATACCTTCATAGCCCTCTATACAATGAAAGGACAATCACTAGTAGATTTCTTAGCAGCACACACACTTCCTATTGACTCTCCGCTTAATGATTATCTCCCTGATGAATAAATTATGAATTTAGAGGATACTAGCATTCACCACTAGGAGATATACTTTGATGGTACAACTTCCTCAAAGAGGAGAAGAACCATAATCTACTACTCTAGAAAGGTAGGGTAGAATAGTTCTCTTAACTTTGACCGATGTGATGTGATTCTCATATCATCTATCCAATCCTTGCACCAACAATGAAGCCCAATATGATGCTCTGATTGTCGATCTGGAGTTAGCCATTACTCTAAGCATCTAGAGCATTATCTTTAGGGATTCTCAGCTATTTATCAACCAAATCATGGGGTCCTATAAGGTTATAAAGCCCTAGCTGCATCACTGCCATAAGTACACCATAGAGTTTTTGGCCCAAATCCCCGAGGTTACCATTTATAAGATTCCACAAGGAGAGAACACTGTAGCATATGCTTTAAACAAGCTTACCAAGGAGTTGGATACTGAGGATGAGTTCCATATCAATAAAGGTCCAAAATAGACAAGTCTTATCCCTTATTTATATTGAACTCATCAAAAGTACACTCAAGGGGAGGTTGCCATTGCCAAGAAGGATGAGGAGTTAGATTGGAGGCAACCATTCATGGATTATATTAATAAAGGTAAACTACCTCAAGAGAAGTCCCAAGCCTATGAGATGAGCCAGAGAGCACTTTCCTACACTCTTATGGATGGTGTCTTGTATCGGCAATCTTTCGATCATATGTGGTTATGTTGTTTAGACAAGCATGAAACCCGTAAGATGGTGACCGAGGTACACTCAAGATTATGTGGAGCTAACCAATCTTGTCTGAAGATGAAAGCCAAGATCAAGAGACTATGATACTATTGGCCATCGATGATCAAAGATTGCATGGATATGGCTAGGCGATGCCACCAATGTCAAATACACGGTATGGTCCTCCAACCACCCAACATTCTACATCCTATATTGGCCTTATGGCCACCAGTGTTGGGGTACCAACATAGTGGGTCAGATTGATCTTATTTCTTTCAATGTTCATCAGTTCGTCTTAGTTTCTAGTGACAACTTTTCTAAATGGGTGAAAGTGATTCTTCTTAGAGAGGTCACAGCTCTACATGTGCCACAATTTTTTAGGAACCATATCGTACATAGGTTCATAGTGCCTCAAAAAATTATATCTGATAATGGTACTACATTCAAGAGCACAAAGATTAAAAAATTTTCTTAGAGATACAACATAGATTGGAGATATTCTATCAATAACTACCAAATGGAAAATGTTATAGCAGAAGCCTTCAACAAATCTCTTATCCAAATACTAAAGAAGACAGTCGACAATGACAACCGACAGTGCCATGAGCAGTTAGTTGAAGCCTTGTGGGCCTACTGCACCACATATAGAATTCCAACTCAGTCTACTTCTTTTCCCTTATTGAATGGCTCTAAAGCCATTCTTCCATTAGAAGTCCAACTCCATTCACTAAAGATAGTTATGGGTAGCAAGATCATAATAGAGTAGAAAGCCAAGTTGTGGTTAGCCTGTAGGCATACCAAAACCTCAAGTAGTACAAAGCTAAAGTGATTCAAGCTCATAGAAAGTTGGTCCATCTTGGAGCTTTTCAGGTAGGAGAGCTTATTTTAGTTCTAAGGAGACTAATTGTTGCCCTCCATAAGATGAGAGGCAAGTTTGAATCCTCTTGGGAAGGCCCTTCTGCCATAGGGAAGGCCTACCAAGAAGGATTTTATCAGGTTATTAATCATAAGGAAGAGTGCCCAATGCTTCTAATCAATGAGCTCTACCTAAAGAAATATGATAATTTATGCTTAAAAATAATCATTATCAATAAAAATTTCATTTTGAATTTAATCTCTTTCATGTTGAAAGTATTCTTATTTGCAAATCCTCCTTGATATGTTTAGGGTAGGTGTAAGGAACACAAGTGGTATCCTATCCTTCATCGACACAACACAAACACAAACTAGACACAAACATATAAAACAAACATATTGGGCTACTCTTAGATGAGATAACGCCCCAGTGGCACTCACTTTCAGCTTCTCTAGGTTAGGGCGGCGTGCTACCTGCTAGTGTGTGAAGTGGTCTCTTGCTTTAGATGATGTAAGTCTACTACACTTTCCTTCCTTACCTAGCCACTGCACGCTGACGAGCTCATTGTTCATTTGGTAGGCCTTACTACATGTGGTAAAAGCTGTGTTGGCTTCATTTAAGAGGATGTGAGTCTCTGCTTTCATCTTGGATTAGCCTTTATGCGATTGGGTTGTATATTTGAGGTTTAGGATAAGTCCCCTAGCTCCTTCCCTCTTGGCAAGTCTAGTAGTCCTTCCTCGGGGCTCCCACTTAGTAGTCACTAGGTCGAGATAACATCTAACGCCAATACTATCACGATGATAAATTTTCTTGAAAAGTTGTAAGCTACATTCTTTCTTTCTAGATTAATCATTGTGCATGGGCACCTTAGGTTGGTTGGTTTTCACTATGAGGATACACCACTCATCTGATGGATACACCTTAGGTTGGTTGGTTCTTTTCACCTTAGGATACACCACTCATGGTAGATGTAAGTGCATGCTTTCTCCTTGAGTTGGCCACCACCATACTATAGGCTTTCTTTCCATGGCTCAAGATAAGGCCTAGCAGCACCTTTGGGCACTATATTTGGATCATATCCTTTGCGACCCCATTTAGACACTACACAGGTTACTATCGGATTGGATAGTTCCCCTTTCCTAGTAACCACCTCGGTGGTTGGAGAGTCCGTCCTATGGATTTGCATATTCTCCCTTGGTCCACTAAAACTGAGATAGGTAAAGGCTGGCAGGAGGACCCCACCCCTAGTGGTTCTTTTTCCCAAGCAGGTATCCTATCTTTAGGGCAGTGTCAGCAAAACTCCCTATAGGAATTGTTTGACTACTCTTGAGTTGATATAAGTCCCTAACGACATTCACTCAGTAGTCACCTCTAAGTGTTGATTTGTTGTGCTACCAACAGTCACCCCAATGATTGTTCCTATTTGAAGATGTAAGTATGCTTTTTTTCTGCATAGTTTGCACGAAGGCAACCCCTTATGTTGGCTAGCTCTACCCCATGACTAGTAGACTATCCCTTTGGATTTGTAAATCTGAGATAGGACATGTCCAATATAGCCCCTTCTCATGGGTATCACACACAAGCATGGTCCATAAATTAAATCTATTAAATTTGATCGAGCTCACATCCCCAAGATATGCCCTTAATTCAAAATCAAACTAAACCAAATAAATAATATCAAATCACATGAAATTAAGATAAAATTAATCCTAACTACTTTTGTGTTGACATAAGTCCCTAGCAACATTCACTCAGTAGTCGCTGTAGGTTAGGTTTGATTTGTTGTGCATCCAACATGTCACCCCAGCAGTTGTTCCTCTCTTTAGAAGATGTAAGTCTACTACACCTTTTTCTTAGCATAGCTGTTGCACACCGAAAGGCAACCCCTTAGGTTGGCTAGCTCTACCCCATAGTAGACTATCCCTTTGGATTTGTAAACTTAAGGTAGGTCAAGGGTGATGTAGCCCTTTCTCAATGGGTCCATCACACACTGACAGGGACCATACATTAACTCAAATTAAATTAAACCCAATCTGATTTTCCCTAGTGGAGTTAAATTACACCCTTCTCCCTAGTGGAGCCCCAAATCATATATAAAAAAGTCAAGCAAATCAAATTCAAAACCAACCTCTAGTGGAACCAAATTAAACTAACTCTAGTATAGTATAAATCAAAAAAACCAAACTCTTATCCCAGATACATCCCAAATAAATCTATGAAATTCAAACTCAAATCCCAATCCCAAATTTCCCGAACTACTTTCTTAGTGGAAAGGTTCATATACGATCCCAGTAGACTTCGAGCCCATATCTAGTAGATATGCCTCCACATCAATTAAATTAAAATAAATTAAAGTCGATTCGATCTTAATCCTCAGTGGATTATAGATTCTTATCCCTAGCGGATCTTATTTCCATAAATCATATAATCAAATCAAATTCAAATCTTATCCCTAGCATATTTTCTTCTTGTATGGCCTCGATAAAGAGCCCTCACATGTCATGTCCAATGCAAGTATGATCCCCTAGCGGATCTCCCTCCATGTCCATCACATGGAATTCTCATAAAATCTTATTTCTTCTCTTATGCACACTTTAATACTTCAAAAAGCTAACAATGTGTTTGTTGAAATTACATCATCTTAACATTGTAATCAAGATTTTATGATTTGTGATGGTGCAAGCTCAAACTAACTATACAATATGCTAAACATATTATAGTGTGAATTAACATACTATATTATATTAAAATATATGATGTTATATTATAATTTGTATTAATATAATATATTGTCTAACATTACACCTCATTAAAATCACTTAAAATGAAATAATAAAATTTTCTCAAAATATGAATAATGTTCATTTTGGATGTAAAATTATTGTTTTTCAATTAGAAATGGTACAAAATAGCATAATTTTGGTGTTGCTTAGTGTGTGCCATGAATTTGGCCAAAGTCTTCCATCTCAACCTTAAAATTAACATTTTGTGAGTTTTGAACCAATGTATTATAACAAAAGTAAAACATACTAAAATGTACAATAACTTTTAGTAACACACCACCACATTCATATATATGTGAAGTTATATTGTTAAGTACATTATATTTTAATATGCTTTCATATAATATATTATCTTACATTACACCTTAAAATGAATCACTTTAAGCAAAAAAATTTATAAAATTTGGTTGAAAAATGAACATTTATTTTGGATGCAAAATTCTATTTTTTATTATTAAATGACACACCATAGCACACCCCTAATGAGGTTCCCTAAATCTTACCTTAAATTTGGCCAAATCCCATCATCTCAGCCTATAAATCAGTATTTTTATGAATTATACTAGTACAAACTCTACTACATCATACTATAACAAACTAAAATATGTTAAACTAATGCATGATGCTACACTATATTATGGCATTCTATATTATAATACACTATAACATATTATATTATATTATATTGCATATCACATCACAAGGGATTACTTAAAATAAAAAATCATAAAATTAGTCTAAAGAATAAAAATATATATTTTTTAGTCATATGACTTACATATTTTAAATTGAAACAATATATTATGATGCCATGATCTACCAATTATGAATTTGGTCAAACTCCATCATTTTAAAGTCTAAATCAACATTTTTATAAATAATGCTAGTGTAGGCTCGACTACATGATTGTAAAATACTAAAAGAATTAAAATTGCATAGAACAATATATTATGATATATGATGCAATACAATGTTACAATATATAATATTAATTTTGAACATAAAATCTTACTTTTTAGACTACAAGTGGCATAGCACACCTTTGGTACTACAACATAATTCCTACTTCAAATTTAACAAATTTCATTATCTTATTTATTAAATCAATATTTTTATTATTTATAATAAAATAGACTATAGGGCATATACCATAATATACTAAAACATTTTAAAACATCTTATAGCATTCAAAAATACATCACTACATGCTCAAATACATGATGCTACATTATACTATAATATATGGTATTATAATATGATTTAGGTTAGAGTTTAGGCTATTCAAATCTCTAATAGTCAAGGGAAAGTCTCTTGAAGATATTTTATTTAGCTACCATAACTATGTTAGGATTAGGTCATTCTTTAGATCTACTCCTAATGACATCTTTATTCAAGGCTTAGGGTTTAGGGTTTAGGGTTAAGGTTTAGGGTTAGTTTAGAGTTTAGGGTTTAGGGCTAGTTTAGGGTTTTGATTTAGGGTTTAGGGTTTAGGGTTGTAGGTTTTAGGGATTAGGGTTTAGGTTTTAGGGTTTAGGTTTTAAGGTTTAGGGTTTATTATTTTAGGGTTTATGGTTTAGGATTTAGGGTTTAAGGTTTAGAGTTTAGGATTTAAGGTTTAGGGTTTAGGGTTTAGGTTTAGGTTTTAGGGTTTAAGGTTTAATGTTTTGGTTTAGGGTTTTAAGGTTAAGTTTAGGGTTTAGGTTTTAGGTTTTAGGTATAGGGTTTAAGTTTTAGTTTATGGTTTAGGTTTATGGTTTAGGGTTTAAGGGTTTTAAAATTTTTAACAAAACAAATTGATTGACATTTTTCTTTTGATTTCATCAACCAAGAAAGTTTTCTAAGACACAAGCATAGACATGGATAAAAAATGAGCACCCTAGAAAATAAAACCAGATAAGTAGAACTATCTCTCTTATAAAGACATAATTTTATAAGCAGATCAGTTCTTCAATTTCTCCATGTTCTTCAATTTCTCAGTTCCCATAAAACCACACTCTCGGTAGCGAGATCCACCATCATATCCCAATCTCTCCCTCTACCACCACCATAACCTCCATTGTTCCTCCATATAACCACCACTTGTTTTGAGCACCACCTCCATATCCATCAACACCTCAGATCCCCACCACCACTATGATAATGTGCCTTCTTGCCCAGCCAGATCTAGATTAAGCCTAGTGGATGGTGATGTTCTATCATTAAGCTTCTCCATTCTTAGGGTTTAGGGTTTAGGGTTTAGTTGGTTTAGGGTTTTTTTTGGGTTTGGGGCTTAGGGTTGTAGGTTTTGGGGTTTAGGGTTTAGGGTTTAGGGTTTTGATATAGGATTTAAGGTTTAGGGTTTTAGGGTTTAGGGGTTTAGGGTTTAGATATAGGGCTTAAAGTTTAGTGTTTAGGGTTTAGGGTTTAGAGTTTAGGGTTTTAGGGTTCAGGGTTTAAGGTTTAGGGTTGTAGGTTTAGGGTTTAGGGTTTAGGTTTAGTTTTAGGGTTTAGGGTTTAGGGTTTAGGATTTAAGGTTTAGGGTTATTTTTTTAAAATTAAGTAAATCGATAGGTTTAAGTTTACTTAGTTTATTAAGTTTATTTTTTATTTATTTGAGTTTATTTTATTTTATTTATTATTTAAGTTCATTTTTTATTTTTATTTAGTTTAGTTTATTTATTTTAGGTTTATTTTATTATTTATTTTAGTTTGGGTTTTATCTTAGTTCATTTATTAGGTTTATGTTTATTTTTTAATTGAGTTTTATTTTTATTTTATTTTTCAGGTTTATGTTTTATTTTTATTTTTAGGTTTAGGTTTAGGTTTTTATTTTACTTTTTTAGGTTTAGGTTTTTGGTTTTATTTTAGGTTTATTTTTAGGTTTTGTTTTATATTTTAGGTTTAGGTTTATTTTTAGTTTATTTTATTTTATTTAGTTTAGGTTTAGGTTCAGGTTTAGTTTATTTAGGTTTAGGTTTAGGTTTTATTTATTTTAGTTTAGCTTATTTTAGTTTAGGTTTAGGTTTATTTTATTTTTATTTTAGGTTTCAATTTTTTTTTGCTTTTATTTTCAATTTTATTTTAGGTTTATTTTGGTTTTTTATTTAGTTTTATTTTATTTTATTTGTTTATTTTATTTTAGTTTATTTTATTTTATTATTTTAATTCTTAAGTTTATATTATTTTTTATTCTTAGGTTTATTTATTTTGTTTTATTTTATTTTATTTTTAGGTTTGTAGGTTTTAGTTTAGTTTATTTTATTTTATTTGTTTTAATTTCATTTAGCTTAGTTTTTTTTTATTTTTTTATTTTATTTTATTTAGTTTTAGTTTCTTTTAGATTTTAGTTTATAGGGTTTAGGCTTTAGGGTTTAAGCAATAATGCAACTGAACGAAGCA